>JAHBCN010003243.1:0-77685 GCA_019359885.1 Listronotus oregonensis | reverse complement strand
AAAATTTTCTTTTTTTTTAACCAATTTTTTATTCCCTTGGTATGTTTTTATTTTAAAAAATTTTTAAAAACCCAAAGTATTTATTTGGCCCCGTTTTTTCCCAAAAACCCGGGATGCTTTTAAAATTCCCAAAGAAAAGTTTTTTTACAGTAATAAAAAAATATTTTAAATTAATATTATTATATATATATATATATATATATATATATATATATTTATATATATAATATATTTTATTAAAAAATTTTTTGCTTTCAAGATTTTAAAAAAATGGTATAGGGAAAAGTTGCATTTTTTTAAATTCTACCCCCACATCCCAAATTTTTTAGCTCCCCAGTACATTTTTAATTTTTTTTCCAAATTTTTTGTGGTTTTCTACTATATGGTTTTCCCTTTCTTTTTGGAAACCCCTTTTAAAATTTTTTTTTTTATATTTAAATTAACTTTTCAATGTAAACCTAATACTTAATAATGCTGGTACAAAGAATTTTGTACAAAAATAGAAAATACCCCCATTAAAATGACGTCAAACTTGATGCAAATGTGGTATAATTTTCACAAAAAAACCAAGAAAACACACTTAATTTGTAGCGTTTAAAGCTACAAGTTGTTTTTTATATAGTTTTCTTCATAATAGAAATATTATATTCAATTAGTATCAGCGGCAATTAATTATTTTCTTATACAAATAAATTTAACGATTTCTAAACCTGTTTTATTAAATAATAATTGCGCCCACTCCCCTTTTTTCCACGTAACGCCTGCTCGACTAAAGTCGTTTCAGACCCTTTACTGATAACGCTTCGATATGTGGGTACTATCACGGAGATTTCCCCCAGACGTTGTACCAGCGGGGCTTGGGTTTCCCCTTTTTTTTCCTGCTCAGGCGAATTTTTTTCCCTAATGGCGTTTCTGCCAAATTCACGTGCGATGCATTAAAATTTTATTTTTTTTTTGTGGTATGGCGTGCTATGGTCAACTGGTGATGTTTTATCAGGACTAAACGGTTGATTTGCAAACAGGTATGTTAAAATTCTTTTTTTTTTTCAATTTTCAAATCTAGTTTTATCCAAGTCATCTTGCTAATTTTGGGTGTTTTTTATAGCAGTGTGCAATGTTCATTTCCCCTGTAGGAGTAGCCACTGACTTCCTCCGTTGGTAGCCTGTAACCCGCATTTATGGTGAGTTAACTCATTTTTAAAATACCCAAAAAAATCTGTATAATACTGAGTTTTTATCACTATAAATTGTTTGGTCTTTATTAGGGTTTTTTGGGGTCCTAATCTTTTTTTTTTTCAAACAGGGTTTTTACTTTTTTTACGATTTTTTTTTTTCTTTGGGAAAAAAATTCCCCCAGTTTCGACAATCGTTCCTGTATGGTTTGGTTTTCACGTGACCACTACTAGTGTAGGAGCAGGGCGTCGTCCAAAAACCATTTTGTCCAAACCAACCGGGGAAAACAGGTTTTATTTTCCCTTTTTTTTTTATGGGGAATACCAACATCTGCGCGGCTTTTTTTTTTGTTTATCTATCTATTTTAAAATTGAAATTTTATTTTTTTTTAAAAAAAAAAAAATAAATTAACCTACATTTTTTTGGACATGTTTCTCTTCATTATAATATTGTTTGTAAATAATAAAAAAACAACTATCAAAATTGTAAGAACCGATCTGATAGGGAATTAAATTTTTTTTTAGTTGTTTAAAAAAGGGGGTTAATTGCTTTTATAATATTACGGATGCTTGATCAAGTCCCGTTATTACCCCGTATTACATCAGGAATAAATATTGCGTTAAGTATAATAGAAATAATGCGTCAGGGAGGTTTTTTTTTTAAATTAATTAAAATTATATTTCTTAATAAGTTATTCGTTAAGCTTTAAAAAAAAAACCATTTATTTTAACTGACTGTTTATGAATTTAAATTCCTCCTTTTGTGAAATTACAAAAAACCCCCAATCTCTAAACTTGGTTAATTTCGGTTTTTCCCCCCCAAGTTAAATTCTAATTAAAAGTAAACCAAAAAAAAGGAAATACCGTGGCGCCCTTTTTTTTTCTTAATTAATTATCTTACCTTAATTAGGTACTTAAAATTCTCCGACATTCCGCACCAGGCGAAAAGAAACCCCGAAGCAAATGTAACCTGTTCTGTAAGTGTCACAGAATAGATTACGTTTCAAAATTGACCCCAAATGCGGTGGGGCTTACCTAATTTTTTTTTTGTTAAATTCATAACAGTAAAAAAACTTTGGGCCGGGGGGAAAAAAACCTTAAAATTTTAAACTTCGTGCAAACCATATATTTTATTTTTTTTTTCAGATTTGAAATTTAAAATTTCATATTGTTTTACATTAACTTGATATTCTCAGAGGAATTACGCATTCAGTAAGTGACGTTAAAAGCTACGTTTTTTTTTCCCCATTGGTATGAATTTTTTTTCCTTACATACATATTTTCTGCTTTGTTTTTTTTAAAAAAATACTTCTGAAGTTGAAATTTTGTCTTAAATTTGGTTTAATTTATTTTAGTAATTAATTTTATAAATTTGAATTTTTTTAAAAATTTTTTAAGTGTGATTACATAACTGTAATTTTTACAGCTTTTATTTTTTCTATTTTCTTTAAAAAATTTTTTTTCATAGTTTCTCTAAAAAAACCCCAAAAACCCACCTTACTTTTTTTTAATTTATCTTTGCAGCCTGCGCTTTTGCTAACAAACTGTTATGCAAACTTTACGTTAAACTTTAAAACATACGGGGTAGCCATAAATCTTGCTTACCCCCCCGTGTTTATATCTAAGAAATATTTTGAAACTAAAAATTTTGCCATAAAACAAATTTTTCTCTGGTTAAATTCGCGAATGTTTTTTCTTTTTTTTTTTTATTGATTTGCGTTTTATTATTACCTTTGCTTTTTTTTTCGTGATATAATAAGAATTCGTATCTGCTTCAAATAACCGAAAATTTTTTTATAAATTTTTTTTTTAATAGTTAATAGTGACTTATAGAAAGTTGCAATTTATTTGCTTCCTCTTATCTTCTTAATGAATAACACTGAAGTTTAAGACTTTATGTAATTATATTTTTTTTTTTTTGGCTTAACTTAATTATTAAGAAATTTTTTTTTTAATAATTGCCCCCCTACTCAATTAATAAGTAAATATATCGAACCTTTATAACTTTACGGGGAAAAAGGGTAACATTAATATTTAAAAATTTTTTTATTATACATTTCCTTCATATACAGGGTGTCTCTAAGATAAAAAAAAAAAAAATTTTTTGCTTACAAAAAAAAGTTGTAACTATTAATTTTAATTGTCTAAAAAAGATGGAGTTCTTTGTAGTTAACCATTTATTAGACTATGAGCTTGATTATGGGTTAGCCATTAGAAATGTCGTAACGCAAGGGAAAAGTTAGCGATAAGAAAAAAAATTGTCTAAATTGTTAAAAAGGAAAAAAGATGCAAATAAACCTGGTTCGCAGATTTCTTTAGAAAATTATGATTTTAATTTCGCAGTAGAGGAGGCTGCTATTAATAAATCTATTACCTCAATCACTGACACTATTATCGATTTCGAAGGCACAATTACGGACTCCCTTACCCCCCGGATAAAGTCTAGAATTATTCATTTGACTGGTAGAGTCAGTCGTATTTTCCCTGATCCGGATACTAATGATATCGCGTCTTATAAAGAAGAGTCCTATGCTACTTGTATTAAGCTAGAGTCTGACTTAGATGACAAAGTTGTCGACTTACCTAATGCTCCTGTCGGCAATACTACTCTTTGTCTCCCCCCCGCCCGTGGAAATTTTAAAACCCGGTGGTTCCTTTTGTAATGGCAGTAAACAACCAATTTCTGAATGGGGTTTTAAAAAGGGAGACCAAAAAGGGTTTACTATTTTTTAGAACGAGTTAAAAGATTTAGCACGAGCCCGTAATGTTTCGGAAGCCGAGCTTTTCAATGCCGCGGTTGAACTTTTTGTAGGGGATGCCTTTATATGGTTTCGCAGTGTCAAAAAATTCAGTAAATGATTGGACCTCTTTGTCCAAAGGCTTAAAGGTTTTTCTTTCTCCTTATGCGGATGATGAAATAGGGGAAACCATAAGACAGAAAACAAAAGCAAAAACAATCGGTAACTATTTATATTGCTCATTTAGAGAATCTTTTTAACCCGTTTGTCCAACCCTTTAGCTGAAGTAACCAAAGTCAAATATTTAAAAAAGAATTTATTACCTGAATATATTCAAGCACTTGCGTTACAGACCGTTGATTCCGTGGAAACTTTATCAAATTTGGTTCGAAAGCTGGAAGAAGCTTCTTACCTTACTTCTTCTTCGAGGCGTTCTAACTGTTCAAATGTTTCATGTCTTAATAATTCCGATCCTACTGATTCTCATAGAAATAGATTTTATAGTCAGGGTAGACCTAATAATGTTAACTTTCATAAAAAGAATAATGACTCTATTTTCTGGCCACTCGGAGAATAGTTCGAAAGTGGACACAGGCGAATTTTCCGGCACTAAACAAACGCCTCAAAATAAGAATAAACTTACGTGTTTTAACTGTAAAAATGCGGGTCATTCCTATAAGGTTTGTAAGCAGAAACGTAAAACTTTTTGTTACCGATGCGGGGAACCTAATGTTAAAATCTCTACCTGTCCAAAATGTTCAAAAAACTAATTTCAACAGTATCTCGTCGTGGCCAAGATGCTGTTAATTCCTTAAAAGATGCCACAATTAATAAAAATAATTATTTTTGTCCTGATGATTGGAGAAAATGGTTAAATTTCGTTTCTAATTTTTATAAAAATAATAAAGTATCTTCCCAAGTGTCGCCTATGTTTGTTTGTAAACAAAGTGACAACAGACCTTATATTTCGGTACGCGTTTTTGATTATGACATAACTGGTTTACTTGATACGGGTGCAACAAATTCTGTAATTGGAAAGTCGGGAATAAAAATTTTGAAGCAGATGCGTCTTAAAACTAATTCTTTGCAAGATAAACAAATCTATACTGCTGATGGTGCACAGCAGAAAGTAAGCGGTGTCGCCGACTTACCTATTTTACTTGGAGAGTCTTTACAGATTATAAAATTTTTAATAGTTCCTTCGGTTACACATTCATTTATCTTTGGCAGTGACTTCGCTAAAAAAATTTAATTTATTAGTGAATTTTAAAAACAATACTTGGGATATTTGTACAGGTAAAAGTGAGGTTATATCTTTGTCTTCTAATATCAATACTAAACTTTCTTTCTCTAAACTTTATTCTCTTGATGATCTCTCACCTATGGATAGAGTTAAAGCTGAAAAGGTTATTGAGACCTTTAAGCAGATTGACAGCAAAGACAGGCTGGGCAAGACCAATAAAATTCAGTTAACTATCGATACCGGCAATGCGAAACCTTTTAAAAAGAAACCTTATTTACTTTCTCCTTACATGCAAGAAATCTTAAACAAAGAATTAGATTCAATGTTAAAACTCGGTGTTGTTGAGGAATCCCAGAGTCCTTGGTGTTCTCCCACATTATTAGTAAAAACCCAATGGAGAATATAGATTTTGTTTCGATGGACGTTTTCTTAATGAGTTGACAAAGCATGATTCTTTCCGTTGCCTCATATTGATCGCATTTTGAATAATCTTCGTAATGCTAAGTTTATATCTGCTATTGATTTGAGAAAGAGTTTTTGGCAAATCCCATTGGATGAAGCGTCGAAAGAAAAGACGGCTTTTTCTATTATTGGTAGAGGTCAATTTCAGTTCAAAGTCGTACCTTTTGGTTTGTGTAATAGTGCGCAGACGCAACAGAGACTTGTGGATTCTATATTTGGACCTAAGTTTGAACCATATATATTTTCCTATTTGGATGATATTCTCTTGTGCTCACCTACGTTAGAACATCATCTAGAGCTTTTAGAGACTGCTAAGAAACTCCTTGAAGAGGCTGGTCTCACTGTGAATCTTGAGAAGTGTAAGTTCTTTCAAACTACCTTTAAATATCTAGGTTTCATCGTAGGAAATAATCTTTATCAACTGATCCTGATAAAGTGTCTTCTATGATCAATTATCCTCGTCCTAGAACTACAACTGAAGTCAAACGTTTTGTTGGCATGTGTTCCTGGTATAGGAGGTTTATTAAAGACTTTTCTTCACTTATTAGTCCCTTGAATGCTTTGCTTAAGGGTAAAAAGAAAAAAGAACATATTTCCTGGACAGATGAGGCTGAAAGTGCCTTTATTGCTATTAAGGAAAAGTTAATTCTGCTCCTGTTTTGTCACAACCTGATTTCTCGCAAAAGTTCATAGTTCAAGCTGATGCCTCTGATGTTGGACTTGGTGGTGTTCTCACTCAGTTTATTGATGGGGAAGAACGTGTAGTGGCCTATGCCAGCCGTGCTTTGTCTAGGGCAGAACGAAATTATACCGTTACTGAACGAGAGTGTTTGGCAGTTATCTTCTGTCGAAAAATTTAGGCCTTGGATTGAGGGCGCTCGTTTTACTGTTGTGACGGATCATTATAGTTTGCTCTGGTTAAATAATTTAAAGAATCCTTCGGGTAGACTTTCTCGTTGGTTAAAAAGTTAAGGCAGCATTCTTTTGATTTGGAGCACAGAAAAGGCAAGTTTAATGTGGTACCTGATGCGCTTAGTCGCATACCTTATTCGTTACCTAACTCTGACACTACAGAGGAAGTTATTCCCTCTACTTCTCACACTTTTGGTGAAGTTTCAGTTATGAGTTTTGATGCCGATCAAGTTGACCAATGGTATTCATCCATGCGTGACAAAATTCAGAAATGGCCAGAAAAGTATCCCCAGTGGAAGGTTGAGAATCAAATAATTTATAAATTCATTCCGACGAACTCATATTATACTTTCAATCAAAGAGAGTGGAAACTTTTGGTTCCTAAGACCCACAGGATAAAAGTTTTGGAAAATTGTCATAATCCACCTACTATGGCTCACTTTGGTTTTAGGAAAACACTTTTTCGAGTGCAAGAATCTTATTATTGGCCTCATATGCGTGACGATGTTTTGAAGTTCGTTAAAGCTTGTTTAGTTTGTGGTGCACAAAAACCAACAAACCTTCCTAAAATTGGTTTTATGGGAAAAGAAAAAATTGTTGATCGTCCTTTTCAGGTTATTGCATTGGATTTGATTGGTCCTCTTCCTCGTAGCAAGAAAGGAAATAAATGGATTTTGGTAATTGCTGACTGGTTCTCTAAATTTACATTATTATTTCCTTTACGAAATGCGCAGTCACCGATTATTGTTAAACACCTTAAAGAAGACATATTTCTTAATTATGGTGTCCCTCAGTACCTTATTTGTGACAATGGTTCCAACTTAGTTAGCCAAAGTTTCAAAAACTTTGTAGCGACTTTGACGTTAAAATTAGATATACTCCATATTATTCCCACAGTGCAATTTCGTTGAACGTAATAATAGAACAATTGGCACTGCTATTCGTTGTTATATTGATAAACATGATGATTGGGATCTTCTACGTACCTGAAATCAGACAGGCCATTAATACTTCCGTTCATGAAGTTACTGGTTTTCCTCCTTCGTATCTTAATTTTGGTAGGCATGTTCCACTTTCCGGAAATTACTCCCAGGATCCTGTTAACAATAATCTTGATGAGAAACAAGAAATTTTACCTGGTGATAGAAACACATATGCAGCTGATTTGACAGATTTTCGTAAAATTTTTGCTGAAGTACGTCAAAGGCTTCACCAAGCCTATGAAAGGAATGCAAAGTCCTATAACCTTAGAAAAAGGATTTGAATTTTAAGGTTGGTGAAAAAGTGTGGCGTCCCAATAAAGCGCTTTCTAGTGCAGCAAATAAGTTTGCGGCAAAGTTAAGTCCCAAACGTATACTTTCCGTGGTTCATAAGAAAATCTCTCCTTTAGTATATGAGTTAAAAGATTTAGATGGTTCCAGGGCAGGTACCTGGCATGCTAAAGATTTATTACCTTACCTCGGTGATTCCGCTGTAGATTGTTCTGATAATGATGATGATAATTAGTCATTCCCATTTCCTTTTAAATTTAAAATAATTACCTTTATCTTAATGTACATTCTTATAGTTTTGTAAATATATTACCTGTTTGGTTTTACCAAGTTATCTGTTACTTTATCCGTCGGTTTTAATATGTCTTACCTTATCTTAAGTAGAGATTCTACTTTATCTTGCCTTAAGTAGAGATTCTACTTTATCTTACCTTAAGTAGAGATTCTACTTTATCTTACCTTAAGTAGAAATGCTACTTTATCTTGCCTTGAGTAGAAATACTACTTTACCTTACCTTAAGTAAAATACTATTTACCCAAAGTAGAGATACTACTTTACCTTACCTTAAGTAGAAGTTCTACTTTACCTTTACCTTATCTTCTCTGATGGAATTCTTTTATACTGGCGATTGTAGTTGGCAATTTTTCCAGTGACTATCTTGTATCTACCTTGTCTAAAAGCCTGCAATAATTTTTTTGCTTGCTTAGTTTACCTTAGCTTTTCTTAAAGCTTTGCAATTACCTTGCAAAATTTTTGAATAATGTTCGAATTATCTAATTTTGCATATACTTGCCATGCCTTTTGATTTGTATATATATACCTATATACAGACTCAGATTCCTTACAGACAACTACTAGTCAGTTACTGCTTGTTCGATTAGTTTGTTTCCTTGGAAGGAACTCTTTTCGCGTTTACTGGTTTAGTAAGTTTTTAGCTGTCAAATCGTTTTTAGGATTATAGCTAATTTTGTCTGATTATCTTTACCTTTGTACCTTCGCTACCTTGTAGTATAATTTTTGTATCATTAGAATTTCTTGGAATTCTTTTTTAAATAATTTTTTAATAAATCAGCAGTCAAAATTGTAATTAAGATTTTTGAGTGTTTTGCTTTTCGTCGTCTTATTTTTAGAGACCTACCAATTTAGACACCTACCAATTTAGACCTACCTATTGTGACTCCGTAAGGACGTGTGATACGCGCAGTTATCAAGTTAAATAAGTATGACGAATAGATTTATGTTAGAGCACTCAATTGTATCTTACCTACCTTGTCTTGGGACGATAAAAAGTCTGTTTGTTTCTTTAGTGACAATTGCTGCAAGTTTATAATTTTTCTAAAACGTTTAATGTGATTCTTTAATATTTTTATAGTAAAATATATAATGATAGTAGTATTATGATATTTTATAGTCTTTTAAAGGATATATTTTTATGGTTATAATTTCTTTACATTAAGTTTAACCTATTAGTGGCCTAATTTTTTTTCTCTACCATGTTGAGGATTTTCCATTTGGTAATAGAGAGGGCCGACCTTCAGTAGGTGATGTTGGGTGTCCGGGTGCGGGTTTTCTTTTAAAAAAAAAAAAAAAAAAAAGGGAAACAGCTGATGCCAGATACCGGGGCGGAAGCTTAGGTCCGGGTATAAGAGGGCCTGGGAATGGGCACAGGTTGTGTCTCTGCAGTATATGCTATGTATTGCAGGGTCATCGTCTGTGATAGCGCGCAATGGCACTAGGATTCTCAGAATCCTAGCCCTACTATGCTGGGTTCACGTGCGTACGCCGGATTGGGCCATGTTAGGGTCTGGTGGGGTCGTATCCGAACTGATTAATATCAGTACTGTTGCAAGAGTACCCTTGCATTCCCCTCAATATGTTTCTTTCTATGCTCTGGCATATTTTAGTTCTGGTCATCGTACTACAACGATGCCCCCATTTTGTTTGGACAAATGGATATGTTATAATTTATAGGTTCTAACCTTTTACTTAAATTTTTCTTGTCGCGTTTTAATATTGATAAAAAATATAGTTATCTTTGATAACTAATTTTTTTGTGGGAGAGGGATAATTGTAGCGTTTAAAGCTACAAGTTGTTTTTTATATAGTTTTCTTCATAATAGAAATATTATATTCAATTAGTATCAGCGGCAATTAATTATTTTCTTATACAAATAAATTTAACGATTTCTAAACCTGTTTTATTAAATAATAATTGCGGCACCACTGCCCTTTTCCACGTAACGCCTGCTCGACTAAAGCCGTTTCAGATCGCTTTACTGATAACGCTTCGATATGTGGGTACTATCACGGTACGATTTGCAGCAGACGTTGTACCAGCGAGAGCTTAGGTTCTCTTTTTTCCTGCTCAGGCGAATTTTTTTGCCTAATGGCGTTTCTGCCAAATTCACGTGCGATGCATTAAAATTTTATATTTTCTTGTGGTATGGCGTGCTATGGTCAACTGGTGATGTTTTATCAGGACTATTAACGGTTGATTTGCAAACAGGTATGTTAAAATTCTATTTTCTTTCAATTTTCAAATCTAGTTTTATCCAAGTCATCTTGCTAATTTTGGGTGTTTTTTATAGCAGTGTGCAATGTTCATTTCCCCTGTAGGAGTAGCCACTGACTTCCTCCGTTGGTAGCCTGTAACCCGCATTTATGGTGAGTTAACTCATACTTAAAATACCCATAAATATCTGTATAATACTGAGTTTATTATCACTATAAATTGTTTGGTCTTTATTACGGATTTTAAGGGTCCTAATACTGTTTTTCTTCAAACAGGGTTTTTACGATTTTTACGATTTTTACGATTTTTTCGTTTGGAAAATTCATCCAGTTTCGACAATCGTTCCTGTATGGTTTGGCTCTTCACGTGACCACTACTAGTGTAGGAGCAGGGCGTCGTCCAGCAGCCATTTTGTCCGAAACCAACCGGAAAACAGGTTTTATCTTTCCTTTTTTTTATGGGGAATACCAACATCTGCGCGGCATATTTTTTTGTTTATCTATCTATTTTAAAATTGAAATTTTATTATTTTTTTAAAAAAAACTAAGTAATTAACCTACATTTGATGACATGTTTCTCTTCTATTATAATATTGTTTGTAAATAATGTAAAACAACTATCAAAATTGTAAGAACCGATCTGATAGGGAAGTTAATTTTTTAGTTGATTTAAAAGGGGGTTAATTGCGCTTATAATATTACGGATGCTTGATCAAGTACACGGTATTATGCGTATTACATCAGGAATAAATATTGCGTTAAGTATAATAGAAATAATGCGTCAGGGAGGTTCGTTTTTAAATTAATTAAAATTATATTTCTTAATAAGTTATTCGTTAAGCATATGAATAAAAACCATTTATTTTAACTGACTGTTTATGAATTTAAATTCCTACCTTTGTGAAATTACTAACAACAGCTTAATCTCTAAACTTGGTTAATTTCGGTGTTTCCCACCAAGTTAAATTCTAATTAAAAGTAACCGAATAAAAGGAAATACCGTGGCGCCCATCTTTTTTTCTTAATTAATTATCTTACCTTAATTAGGTACATTGTACTCACGACATTACTGCTTTACCAGGCGAAAAGCTGCGAAGCAAATGTGTAACCTGTTCTGTAAGTGTCACAGAATAGATTACGTTTCAAATTTCTGTTTGTTATTAAATAGTTACATTAAAAAATCGGACAAGTTCTGAAATTATTTTTAATTTAAATAATTGTTATTAAAATGCTTTTCCAAAACTCTAAGTGCAATGTTAAAAACATAAACCCATGCATTAATGATTGATCGTAACGCAACATAGGATAAGAATGTTATGAAAACAATTGAACTAAATTAATGAAGCAAAATATCTGTCACGTCAAGAAAGCAATTGTCAAGAAATTGTTTATTTGTGTTATTTTATATTTTTTTAAAATGTTGTTATAATGTTAAGTGTGTTTTCTTGTTTTTTTGTGAAAATTATACCACATTTGCATTAAGTTTGACGCTATTTCATTGGGGTATTTTTTATTTTTGTACAAAATTCTTTGTACCAGCATTATTAAGTGTTAGGATAACCTTTAAAAGTAAATTTTAATATAAAAAAATAATTTTGGAGGGTTTAAAATGAATTTGGATAATCCAGTTAGTAGAAAAACATAACAAGTTGGGAAAACAATGAAAATTGTACTAGAGAGCTGAAAATTAGTACATAGGTGTAAAATTTAAAAATATGCAACTTTTCCCCATACCATTCTTCGAAATATTGAAAAATATTGCTTCATATTGCGATTTTTTGAAAAAAAAAATGTAAAATTTGAGCTAGAAAAAGTCACGTAATCATACTTATATAAATTATTTGACATTTTTTTTAAAGCAAAATCTTTTGGCAAAAAGAAAATTTACCCAAATTAATTAGGGAAAAATTTTCCCATTTGATGCGTACCCTTCGCTACTGCAATGTACTGCCTAGATTGTGCTTGCAATCACGCACTGGTAGTATAAGGGGGTAGCTACCATAGCAGCGTGCTAATTAAGCTGCTGAGATTTAACTTTTTATTTAATATATAATGGATTTATACTAGGAATTTATAAATCCTTTTCCAAGCCTTTAAAGTATTTTTTTCTTTATAAAAATTTTAAAAATTCCTAACAATTTTTATATTTGTTTTTTAGTACCTGCCAAAGTTATTTGGGCCGTTGCCGGAAAGGATGCCGAACTCCCCTGCGATGTGACACCTGCTCTTCCGGGGGATAATGTAACCATGGTATTTTGGTTTAAAGATGCAATTGGCATGCCATTGTACAGGTAAATATAAGAAGTTAACTTTAAAAATTAATTGTACAAAAGCCATTAAAATAAATAATACTAAATTTTTGGTAGGTTGTACATTTTTATTTTAGGATATAGAAGGTAGCCACAAACATATGACATAAAAATTTTAACACCTAACCCCAGATGTGCTTATTATGATAAGAAGACTAGGCTCCTTATAAATTAAATCCTATGGTTTCTACCATATACGTTTAAAATTGCTTAAGATAAATTTATATCACTTTCTCACTATCATGATGTTATACCTATAACCGCGACACCATTTTTTTTTTAAATTTATGACTCTTGTGGTGAAGCCAATTTTGTCGTAACCTTATTCTTTGTAATTTCAATGTCTGTTTTGTACAAATTTATAGAATTCTATAAAGGATAAGTTGCACCATTATCGAGTTATTCGCGCCTGTATGGTAAACTTGGGATAAGTAAAAAAAAATGTGGAAAATGACTTATTCTAAATTAGGCAATAATTAAAATAAAAACTTAAATTTTCTTTTAAGCAGGATTTTTACAAAATTTTTAGAAAATAATTTACAATAATTCATTTTTTAATTTACATTAGCACATTTAACACATTTATTTACTTATCTCACATACACGCTCCAATAAAGTTAAAAAGGTATTTACCAGGTAACAAACAATATGGTAAAAGGTTAATATAATATATATTTTTTTTTAATAAAAGAAACTTCTTAAACAAAACCGTCAAATGATCAAAATTATTTTGATTCCATTTTTTTTCTCTTTTTCCCAATAGAGAGACGCAGACCTTGCTCGAGTAAAAAGAAACCCAGAGATTTTTGCGTGGCCGCCAAAAAACTGTAAAAAATTTTCTTCATAAAATTTCGTAGCATTATTTTTTGTTGGCTTTATTCTCCAATTCAGTTAAAGGTTTTAGGTACTTATTTTATAGTATATTGGTTTTTTAATAAATCTTATAACTTTTTAAAGCAATTTTTTAACAACTATTTTAAAATAACTCACTATGTTAGGCGTGTTTATATAATAAATAGGCTTTTACAATAACGCAGTTTTTAAGCTGCTTTTAAAAATAATAATTAGCCTTCACAAGCTGAGAATTTAAAACCCAAAATATTACAATTTGGGTAGTGTTAAAACTGGTTACCACTTGCCAAATATTTACTTAATAAAATTGTGGTTCAAGAAATGGTTGTTAAGATAAAGAGATACGTTTTAGAATAAAATCTTAAACGTCGAGCCTAAAAAATTCTTATATAGACTATTTATTCTATAATCAGAATAAACCTGCCTTCTTTTAACTGTAAGCAACAGCAAACCTTCATTATAAAACTGTATCATAAACCTAAGAAAAATTTCGCCTTATATTCAAATAAGGTTATTCCCGTTTAAAATATCGCTTAAAGGAACCGACGCGGACTCTTTCCAAACTCCGGGCACGGGCGACACGATTTATAGCGGCGAGTCTTGTATAGATTTTTATTTTTGCTTCAAAAATGGCGGGGATCGATTTAAACACCGGAAGCAAGTTGTAGAGATTCCGGAATAGTTAGCCAGCCAGGACGAATAAATCAAAGCGCCATGCCCGGAGAGCAAAACGCTGAGCGCACCACTTTTATTCCCAACAAATTCGCAGGATGTGCAGCCCGAGGATATTTTGCCTACTTGATAAACTCTCTTCCTCAATATATTATGCACAATCATGCAAACTTAATCCACTATAAGTTGGCCAACTAACAAAAAGGAAAATACAATAGAGCTATACTATAAGGAGAACTTTGGGCAAATAGATTTATTCATTACGGTTTGTTACAATAAGAAACGTAACTTTAAATAATTTTATGGGTATAATTTGATAACAGTAGGGACCTAGATAATATATATTCTTTTGTATTTGCTTTTTATTTGTACTTAGATTTATAAGGACAACCTTTTATAAAATTCGCCAATAATGATTTTAAAAAATCAAATAAATGTAAGTGCGAAAACAACCCAAAATTGGTACGATTTATTTATTAGATCACAACACTTTAATTAAATATTGTGGAATTATCTCATAATAGTAACTTCTCCTAAAAAATATTGGGTAGTACTAAATAATTTATTACGTTTTTTATTTATATTGAAAATATAAAGGATTGGGTTAAAAAAGTACAAGCTTAAGTTATATTATTTATTTACTTCAATAATTTATGTTTTTTATTTTGGGTTATTACTGGACTTCGCATTTAAACAGTTGAAATATACCGACAGTTAACAAAAAAATTATCAGCTGAAGTGCAATAAACTTTTAGTTAGGGGTTCAATTAAATGGGCTTACGCCTAACCGAATCAAGGCATCTTTGTAAAGTCTCTGTTAGGTTGTCTACACTCATGACATTCAGTTTTATCGCAGATAGTCCATTGAAAACTACGGTAAAAAGTCGGGAAATGCTGGACTTGACGAAACCACTTGTCCCTTATGTATTTTGGGGCGCTGATTGAAAATAGGGGTTAGAACTTGCATCAATGGTCGGAACACCTTTAAAATTGTAAAAAGCCCCTAAATAGAGGTGGATTTTGGAAAAAATTGACATTTCGCAAACTAAGCCATCTTATATTTTTTTTTGGGGTCGCTGATTTTGAAAATCGGGGTGAGACTGGAAAATTTGTGTTACACCCTCCACAGGGAGAAACCCCCTCCCAATGTGTGGGTTTAAAAAAAAATTGAAGTTTCTCAAACTAAGTCATCTTATATGTTTTTTGGGTCGCTAATTTCGAAAATCGGGGTGTCGAGACTGGAAAATTTGTGTTACATTCCCCACTCGAAACCCCCCCTCCCAAGAGGTGGGTTTTGGAAAAAATTGGTTTTGCACACTACGCCATCTTATATTTTTTTGGGTGTGATTTCGAAAATCGGGGTGTCGAGACTAAAAAATTTGTGTTACATAAGAAACACCTCTCCCAAGGGGGGGGTTTTTTGTTGAAAATGGAAAGATTAAATTCAAAATCTTAAAATGGAATATATTTTTATTAAATATATGAAATATAACAAGTATGAAATTTTTTAAAAAAATATCACTATTCAGTTGTATTCAAATCTAGTATTGGTATCTTACATGCAGAAGTAATTTCTTCATCGTCGTCAAATTCGTTTAAAACGAGAACTATATAATTTGAAACGAAAAATGTATAAGCATTTAATTAATATAATAATATAATATACCTGTTATTAGCTTCACAGAAGATAATAGGGGTGTAACACAAATTTATCAGTCTCGACACCCCGATTTTCGAAATTAGCGACCCAAAAACATATAAGATGGCTTAGTTTGCGAAATTAAATTTTTTTCCAAAACCCACCCCATTTAGGGGCGTTTTTTTAATTTTGGGGTGTTCCGACCATTGCTGCAAGTTCTAACCCCCATTTTCGTAATCAGCGCCCCAAAATACATAAGGAACAAATCGTCTCGTTAAGTCCAGCGTTTCCCGACCTTTTACCGTAGTTTTCAATGGACTAAGACGCAGTTTATGAATTCATACTAATCTGTAACACTCTAACGTGTTTTTTTTAAACCAGCGCGCAAAAGTCTACCCCATAATTACTATGCATGTTGTAACCTGGGATGAATTTAAGTAAAATCATTTCGAATCCATACCGCATGTCAAGACAATCTGCGCTTATGACAACAGAAAAATCACTTTTCGTCTATCTCGCTCCTGCACGCACCGTTATCATACGATTTTGTTTGTTTTCTTTTTTCACGTTTAAGTAAAAGCGAAGTATTTTGTTGATTATAACAAGTATCAAAATACAGATTTCACTTTTCGTAATGAAAATCCCCCTTCCGAATTTGACGAACGTGTAAACCAAACAGTTTGAAGTTCAGTGCAAAGTGTCACTGTCAAATTTAAAATAAAAGTTAACAGATTAGTGGAAACGTTTGAACAAAATCCAAGTTCAGGTAGTTTAAAAGCCATAAATTCATTACTAATCATTAAAGAATCAGTACATTAAATCAATATCGATTTAATAATAAAATGGTTTTTAAAAGAATGGAAAAATAAAAGTACAGCCATCAGCTATTAGTCGCAAAAAACAAACATCTAAAGTTCAAAATAAGGGACCGGGTTTAGTCAAAAAGAGTTACGAAAAAAAAGCCACTTGCTGTTGAGAAATATTAATAATAATGTACCAAAAGCTAAAAAATGAATTGATTTTATTACCATACAAAATGTAAAACGTTTGTTTGGCCATACCTAATTTTTCATAATAAAAACATCATTTCCTAAAAGGTTTTTATTTGCGCAAATTTTATCTCACCGATGATATTTAGTTTTCTACCTTTTTAGCGCAATTTCTGACACATAGAGGAAGTCATAAAGCACACGCGCCGCTCGACCAATTTTCGTTTACCAAAATTCCCCCATATTTAAATTCTCAGAATTTTGTGGAACCTTGTTCAATCCAAAAGTTTTGATCCTCCGTATCGACAATTGTCCAATTCTAAATCTTTAAAAACAGCGGCTTCGTCACTGAAACATACCGATGAGGGTTTGGTTGTGTGGCTTTTTCCATAGTTTCACAAAACTGCAGCCGTCTGGTATTTCACTAATTCTTGTAAAAAGAACTTTAAAGGTAATTTTGCTTTTTAAAATTTTATATTTGTTTTATGGTTAAACCATATTTTCCACTAATTGCTTTGGTTAATGGTAATTGTACCCAAAACTTTATTTGAACTCCACGGTTTTAACGGAGGGCGATGGATCTTGGAGCTCTTTTACCTAAAAGTTAAATGAATTTTTACCTTTGAGGTAACCAGGAGAATCTGGTCTGTCTGGAAAAATATCATTAAACAAGCAAGATTGTGATGATAATTTCTATTATTTGATAAAAAAATAATTGTAACTTTGTCTTCTTTCGCGCGAACCATAACAAAACGTACAAAATAACAAAATTTATTCATGCCTTTTCAATGTTATTGTCAAACTAAAACACATAAACAGATAGTGCTGGAGAGAAATAATAGAAGAGTGTCATAAAAATTACTGACAAAACTGGTATTAAATTTATTTTTGCTAATAAATTTAAATCGTTTTATTCGGATGCTAGTTACTTTACGGCCCTCTAGTTTGTGCCGAAATGATTGTTTTTTAAAGGCCTTTAAAAAATTTTGGTGCAAACCCGGTAAAACCTCTGCAAGGGTGAAAAAATTGTAAATGCAAAAGGTAGATTTTTTTATGTCTGTATTCGAAATTTGTTTCCCCTATATTTACTACTTCGGAGATATTAGCCCGTACTTAGACTTTTCGGACATATAATGGAAGACTAAAGCTTTTTTGTAAAATTTGATCCCGGGATCAAGTCCTTTTTAAACCCTATTTTTTTCCTAACTGAGAATAATATAATGTCTTTATATTGTACATTATATAAGAACACAGGGCACAATCGCGGTACTAACCTAGATACGGATAAAATTTTTAGGTATATTAATAAAAGTGGTAAAATGGGAATGCAACAATACCACGAGTGTAAATCACTTTTAACCGGGTCTGCAAATTATTTTTTTATCCAAAAAATATTTACCCAAAATGTCAAGTTATACGGTTTTTTATATTAATAATTTTCCGACCTCCAAGCTTACATGGAACTTTTTTTAAAAATTTAATTTTTCTTACTTGCAAAATAACATAAACTATTATTTCTTTGTGTAACTGAGATTTTTATGGTCAAATACGAAAAAAGCCCTGAATAATTGACGAAACAAATAAATAAATACATTTTAAATAATAATAATAAATATGTTTTATAACATATAAGCTTATTTTGAAAAAGATAAAAAAAAAATAGTCGAAATTTTGAAATCGATGTTTTAACATCAAAAAACTAATCTTGAACTATATTCAATAGAGTTACCTACTTGTTATAGCTACGGGTATTTTATAACCAATAACTGTTTAGTAAATTTGAAACAAGTTTATGTTTTAAGATAGTTTACGATTTATCGACCCCCCTAAAATATCATTGTTTAATGGGTTGCCTAACATTAAACGCTTCTGCTATTAAATAATGTCTACAGACTAATAAATTCCAGAACATAGTTATAAAATCAATGCTATTTAAATAAAAAGATATTTTTTGTTGGTAAGTGAAAATTTTAATTATTAAAAATATACTTTAAATATCTTATTTTATGAACTTTTTAATTAAGAGTTAAAAAGTATATTTTAACCTCTCATATTAATCGTTTTCTGAAGGATCAGGGTTCGTTTTTTTAAATTCTTATTTGTGGCCGTAGTTGTGGTTAGTTATAAATTAATAACAAATTCTAGTGGGAAGCAAATCGTTGCCTCCCCGCCATAAATAGTTACCGACAAACTCTACTATCGACCAATATGAACTGAAAACCAATGGTCAAATTAAGGTTTGGACGGCCTGTAAAATGCTATTGCTAATTAAGACACGGTTGAGTAATTGTAAATATGTTTTTATTAACAAATAAAAAAAAACCTTTTTTTTATTTACAAAGATGGTTGATACGCCACTAGGTTGTATCAGCATTTAAACGACATATACAAAATCATTTTCCAATGAATGTACCTTTCCCTAACAAATAATTGAAATTCAATTTTATTTTTAAAAATATCGAAAAAAAGGTTTAAAATTACCCTATAACTGACACTAATAGCCTTAATCAATTTGTCAAACTTGGAAATTTCGTAATTATTATCTATTGATATATACCAGCTGTTCCAAATTTATCAAAGTCCTAAACAAAAATTTAAAAAATTAAAAAGTTACTCGTAAAATCGCGAAAACATCACTTAAATTTAGCAAAAAAAAAAAAAAAAAACTAGAAACCCGAAACGCCATCCGAGTCTTGAGGCCTAAATATATCATTTACTCCAATAAAAAATTGTTGTATATAAGGAATGAAATTTTAAAGTCAAATTTGAATTTATTTCATTTTTTTGGGACCCCGGCATCTTATCCGGTGACGCTCGTATAAATTATTGACAAAATATCTTATCAACAAGTTTAGAGGTTACCTTAACCAGCTAGTCTTACAATAACATTTCTAAATCCTTAGAAACACTACTTGCCAACTCCTGCCCTGGTACAGTTCTTTATTTCACTTTAAAAACCTTCTTTTTAACTTTGTAGAATGTGTCAATCTAAAATTGACTCCGAGAATCATTTAAGGTAGCTCTATGCTAAGAAAAATGAAAATGGAACATTTCGGCAACTGCCCAAATGCAAGAAATTTTTTCGTTGTCGTAAAGAAAAAAAAACTTTTTAACTACGAGTCTGTTTCATCTTATGTTGTACTCGTCGTAAGAACCAGAAAAACATTTTAGCTACGGGTCCTAACTTGACCGTGCAGATAGCTGTACTCGTCGTAAGAATCAGAAAAATCTTTCCAGCTACGGGTTTCAACTGCGTAAGAAAAACGGAGAAAAATTTCCAGCCACAGGTCATATAAAGGGTTTTAATAAATGTTTTTTTAAAATTTAAAGAAAAATGCCATTTTTTAAAATAAATAACGAATTTATTAATTAAAAAAGGTATACCGTTAATAATGGAAAATAACATCAGCCAAAGACCACCCGGCACGTCAGAAATATCCTTTTCAAAATTTTCCGTAACCTCCAAAGTGGTGCTTTATTCCTCGATACCTTACAATTCCTCCTTGAGTCTTAATCGACGCTGGACTGTTGGCGAGACCTTCTCTTTCACGGGGCCCCAAAGGATCACAAGAACGGTGGCCAATTGTGATCACCTTTCGAGAGATAACAGGGTCGGGCTTTTCCCGTAAAAAACAAGGCCGGGGAGCGCCGTCTTTTAAAGTAAAACGTTGTCCAGATCAATACCATCCAATTCGGACAACGTTTCTTTGGCGGCGCTACAAACCATGGATTTGCGGAAACTCCCGACCCTGTTATCTCTCGAAGGGTGATCCTCCACCAAGATCTTGTGATAAAAGAAATCCCAGCGGCCGGTCGATTTGGAAATGGAATTCGTGGGCTATCAATGGGCACCCGCATTTGTGTTTTAAAAGGATTGTCCCGTTGCCGTGGGTGAGGCTTTTTTTCCTTATTGGCCCTTTTTTAAAGAATTTATTTTCTTAAAAATGGCATTTTAATTCAAAATACCCTCTTTTGAAAAACTCTTTTAAAAGATGACTGTACAAAATTCGTCCGCTGTTGACCTCCGGGTTTTGCCTCCGACTCATTTCATTGGTCTATTTCCTTAAGGCGCGCGTGACGCACTTTTACGAGGCTTTTCCCCCCTTCCCTCGTTTTGTCCACCGAAAAGGGCCCTACCTTCCGATTGTTGCGACTATACAAGTTGACGCAGCGCTCTTGATCGAACGCGCTTTCTTTGTTTGTATTATTACATTGTTAAGAGGAATTTTCAAAAATGATTTAATTTTTTTCGCGGTGCAATTTATAATAAGTAAAGCGATGTTTTTTATAAAAGAAATTTGTGTTTAAATTTTATTTTTATTTTTCTATAAAGATTTAGAAGGAATGTACACGTACTCATAACTATAAAAAAAGCTCTATTTGCAAAATGTTTTTCTGCAACAATATCCTAACCTTTTTTTTTTTGCTTATATTTATCCAAGCAAATACAAAAATTATATCATTTGGTCCACTCAAAATAGTAGGCGTAATTAACGATGGATGAAAACTTGTGGATTTTTCAAAATAATGTAATGTAATGCCAAGAATACAAATTTAAAAATCATTATGGTTATATTATTATAAAAGCCATAAATGTCTGTCCGGTAGCGTAGTGGTCAGAGCCCGGCTCGCCGCGCCGGTCCTGTTCGAATCCCACCCCGCCGGGGAATATTTAGGTAGTAGTTATTTAAAATAAAGTCCGTGGTGGCACTACCGCGTTGTCTAAAAGGTGCTGTGAAATGCAATTTTGCATGTTTCAGTGTTGGGCAGCGTTGACGGAACTGGGGCAAAAAAATGGGTTAAACATCGGAAAACCCGTCATAGGTACTCTGGTACTTAGGAGTGTATATGTATATGTATATATTTAATATATATAGTATATATGTATATGCAAAATCCTTCGTGAGTTGTCACAAAGATAAAAAAAAACCTATGGCACACCAGATTGGTCTCATGAAGATGAAGTTGTAGGTGCTACGGTATATAAATTGAAGAAGAAAAGATTCCACTTTCGTCAACTTTATAAAGCGAAGGGAAAAAATGCAGAGCAACTAACGAAAATGGTTGTGACAAGATTACATCAGACGGACTAAAACGGGACTGTAGGGGACAATCGTACGACAACGCAGCGGTTATGTCTGGTGTACACAGTGAAGTTCCAGGACGGATTAAAGAGGTGAATCCAAAGGCACAATTCCCTGAAGCTGGTTGGCGTACATGCCATCGGTTGCCATTGTTTTAATCACTTTTTTGATACCTTGGAACGCGTGTTTTTCTCATCGTCGACTCATCGCTAGAACGCCCTGAATAGTGTAACAAAAGTGTGAAGCGCTTGATTGATACTTGCTGAACGTCAGACATGACGCAGTTAATATGATAAAGAACCATTATTCCGAAATCCTGGATGTTCTGGAACAGCTTTCGACTGATGTGAAAGAAAATATGACAACAAGATTCGACGCTGGTTGTATTTTGACTGGCATGCACTTATTTGCATTTCTATGCTATATCGGATTCCCGGGAAAGCAATTCTTTTGGAAGTTAATTAAACTCAACTGTATCTACAGACAAAAGGGGTTAACATTAATTTTTGTTTTACCAAAGTTAAGGCATAAGAGATCTTTTGGTGAAAAAAATAGATGATCTGGTTCATGGTCATTCCCCTTTTTCAAAAAAGGTATGTGAGAACAGGGCATTGAGGTTGCCCCGCCGTACAAGAAAAAAAAAAAACACATTGGGGGTAAATGTTTACTTCTGTAAAACAGAATTACCCGGGAAAACAAAACAATTTTTTTAAAAACTGCTATGTGAGCCAGTTTTTTTTTTAAGAATCAAATTTTGGGACTTCAAATACATTTGCAAATAGACCAAGCACCAGATGATACTGATATAGAAGAATTTAAGTGAGAACGAAAAAGACTCCAAGGATTTTTTTGACAGTAGACATTACTGTAGCTAGCTGTGAACGTAGTTATTCAAATGTACTTACAGACTACTATAAGTTCGTTGAGGTTAACTAATTTGCTTTTTGCAAACGAGTTTCGAAAAAGGGGGACGCAATGGATTTCAGATTTCACTCCCCGGAAAGCCCGTTAAATTAATATCTGACTATATTCAAGCTTAGTGGCCTTAACTGAGAACTTCTAGCTGTTTAGACGGGTTTGTTTTACAAAAGAGGCTATTCTGTTTGGGTCAAGGGGGTCATCTTTGGAACCTCAGGATTAAATTATGATTAGTAAACTTCTCAGGACCCGGACTTGGAGAAATTATGTTTTTGGGGTTAGCATCGGATCGAAAAAGTAGTATCTTAAAGTTACCCCACTCTTAATGGGATCTTTTAACAATGAAAAATTGTATTTTAAGTCTCGGTAAATAAATTAAAATAAAGCGCAGGTTATCCTTCAACTTTTGGGGCCCCTAAAAATATTTTTCTTTTAAATTTTTCAAACACAATAATGTTTTAAAAAATTACGAATGCTAAATCTTCAAGGCCAGGTTCTGCAAAATAAAGTTTTATAATTGATCTTGCTCGCACTACCTTTAAGAATGATCTTAATTGACAAAAATAAGCTTTTAAGGCAAGTTGTTCCCCCTGGCTTTTCTTTAAATCCGTAGCGCAGAGAATGCGACATTTAACTGATTACATATGATAAAAGTTACTAAGTTTTGCTGGCCAGCAGCCACTAAGAAAACGGAGACCACTTTGTAAGCTCTAAGATTTAGAGTAATAGAAGTACGATCTCATTTGTCTTGGGAATTTTTAAGTTATAAGGTTTGTTCTTTTTTTAGGGAAAATATTATTTTAAAAAAAATTTTAAAAAACGTTTTTTTATTGGTTTATTCTAGCCAGACAACAAAGCATACAGATTGAGGTCATAAATTTCATTACATTGCGTATAGCAACATCAACTACACGCCATTTTGTAGCATCAAAATTTAAATATAATGGAATATTTAATGGGACAGTAGAATATTTTATTTATTGGTGGTTTTTATGCAGATAACTCTTAGTTTATTTATTGGGATTTTTATTATTTACAGGTACATAAAATATTAACTAAATTAAAATTAAATTGATAAGTAATAAATAATTCTTTTTACTTTAATTTAAATATTTTAGATTATTTATGCAGATCACCAGAAATTAACCCTTTTAAAGTTTTACTTTTTGAGACTCAGTAACGGCCTTTAAAAGTCTTGGGCAATTCTCTTTCCCTTTCGAAAATGGCACGCATTTCTCTGAACCAAATACCTGTTAAAAACCCCAAAAAACAAAATGTCCGGTTTTTCAGTGTCTAAAAAAAATTTTTAAAATGCAATCTTAAGTTTGGATCAAAAAATTAAATTATTTTTTATTGAGCAAAAAGTTGACCAGAAAAGAATGTGGCGGAAGAGCTTTAAACCCAAAATTTCTATTTATTTTGTTAAAAAGGCAGGAAACACACTCCCTTAAAAAGAGCTGAAAATGGTCGCCCCAAACTATCGAACCCAAAAACAAGACAATAATTTAGTTAGGGTTTTAAAAAAACCAACCATTTAAAACTGTAGTTACAGCAAAAACGGAAAGCAATTCTCCAGCATCGTTTGGGGAAAGGCACGGCGAATAATAAGGCAAATATCGATTGCTGTCAATTGTAGTTTAAAAACCCTTTTTTAAAAAGAAATAAAGAACAACGCATTGTTTTTTTCTAAATTTTACGAAACCTCCCATTTTATGGAAAAAAAAACAGGGATGCGCAAAAGTCGGAATAAAAATTTAAAATCTTTTTAACCAGTAGCTTAGGAAAAAATGCTGAAAACGTTAATTGATTTTAAATTGTACGCATTTTTGGCAATATATTTAAAATATTTTTTTTAAAACCCTTGGCCCCTCCCCAACTTTTTTTCAAATGCAAACCTATGTTTTTGTAGTTTATTGAAAAGCTCGTAAAAATGGAATTTACCATACCCTTTCTTTTTTTTTAAATTATGTGGTTACCAGGAAATAAGAAAAAACTGTTTTAAACAAAAGTTAGAAATCCTACTTAGTGCTATCTCGGGGGAAATTTAAAGTAACAGATGCCGAAAATGCTCTCCACCCTCTACTTGCAGGCTCCTGGCGATGGTAAAACCCGTCTCGGAATTCGAATGGCCTTTGCCGGTATGTTATGTGATTTCACTCTAATTCTGTTTTAGATCTTCAATAAAAATTTGCCTATTTTTATAAACCTTGTCTTTCAGATATCCCCAAAAAAATAACCTAATGGCCCCTTATTGGGGGTCGTGGCGGCTATTTAATTTTACCCCCTCGTCAATCCAGCGTCCTGCAAAACATCAAGATATTCTCTGACGTTAATACCAAAATGTGGGGGGGCGCCGTCCTGTTGGAACCAAAGTGTTTAGTGGGGATATCTAGATCTGCTTCATTGGGAAACATAACAGCTAAAGCAGGCACTTATTCAAAGCGTAAAAATCTAAGTAGCGTGCAGCTGGGGTTTCCCTCAAAAGATATGGCCCTAATATTCTGTTGTTGATGATGCCTGCCCATTCATTTACTTTTAGGACGCGGGTATGAGCTTCGCATATCCGTGTGGGTTTTCCTGTCCAGCATCGATAATTGTCCCCTTTACTCCATTTAAATAAAAGTAGCGTCCGAAAGAGTATGTTCGGTGGAAACCCATTATTCTCGTCACATCCCCCCATTATTTCTTAAAAAATTGCAAACGCCTGTCAAAATTCATCTTCGAAGAGCTCTTGGACAAGATATACCTTTATGGTAACCTCCCAATCGTACGTCTAGACGAAAGTTTTTTGGGGCTAATGAAACCGTTGACAAATGTGAATCTTCCTGCAGAATCGCAATGTCAATTTTTGATCTTCGTCTAAAACATGTGGCCGGCCTTCTGGGAAAAGTCCTTCACTTATTTGTTTTTTCCCAAATTTGTGTAAGATCTTACCCCGTGCCTGGGAAATGTGTTTTTCCCGGATATTTTGCATTAAAAAAAGTCCCCTTTACTTTGACTCCGCATTCTATACCCACACCCCAACAATATCGACGCTGCTTCTCTGACAATACAATTTTTGTTTAGAAAATTTTAAAAAAGAACACTTTGAAGGTACACAATTAATAAACTAAACAGATTTAAATTTCCCCAGATACCAAAATTTTTTAAAACTAGTTAAAAAAAATTTCTTATCGGGCATTAAATTTGGTAAAAAAAAATTTAACAACCTTTTTCTTTTTTAAAATTACACTGCCCCCAAAATTGCTTGGGATTATAACTAATTTTATGTGTTTTTTTTTCTGAAAAAAAAATTTCCCAAAAGAATGTTGATGCTGGATTATGTTATCAGTTTTACCTAATCAATAAAATTTGTTGTGCTACCTGCCCAGGTTGGTCTGTTCTTAAAATTTGTAAACTTTTAGAAACTAGGTACTGATGATCCTTAGAATTTTTCTTTAAAGTGTTAGACAATGTTATGGTTTCAACAACACCAAGATATTGGATTTCCCTTTGTCTTTATTTTTTAATTATACAAAACGTTTCGGTTAGTGATGTATCTAACCGTTTAAAGTATCCCCGTTATCACGGCGTTAAAAGTGATTCGCGTTTATATAAATTAAAATAAGGCAAGGAATCCAAGTTTTAAATCATCTCCAGCAATTGTTGAGCAGTGTACATCATCAAAGCTGATGCCACTTTATTTGTTTATTTGCAACGTTAATTCACCCGTAGATAGCACAAGTAGGTATTTCTAACTTTTCTTTTTTTAAAGAGTTTTCCTTTTCCCTGGTCCAAAAAAAATGAAAAAAAAAGAAAGTTTGGCCCAGATTCCATTTTTATGAGCTTTTCAATGGCTCATACGCATAGGTTTGCTTTTAAAAAAAAAAGTTGGGAAGGGTTGCAGCTAGGGGTTGAAAAAAAAATATTTTTTTATTGCCAACAATTTAAAATCAATTAACGTGTTTCGCGTTTTTTTTCCCAAGTTACTAAGATATTAATTTTATTGGACTTCCGCATCCCCTTGAATACTTACCAATGAAAACTGTTTTAGCCGTGCTACAATGTATCAGCCTTAAGGAAAACGATTTGTAAAAAAGTATACCCACAAGGACAAAAGTAGTGGGCTGGTAAATGTTTGGGAGTGGCTGAGTGAACAAGGACTTGGGTATGCTATTTTTTGGAAAGAAAGGTTCAATGCGAGTTTTATATAGATCTACTACAGAATTTGCTTCCTTCTGTACTGGATCGATTTCGGACAGTATCGTTCATACGGCCCGGCAAGTCATAAATGGGTGGAAGAGCAATAAACAGGGATTTTCATGGCCCCCCCCGTAGTTGGATTTAAAAGTTATAAAAATGTTTGAGGGTTTTTTATTAAAAAAAAAAGTAGGGAAAATGAGTTTAGGTCGCAAAATGTAAACGAACTTAAGAATAATATTTTAGAGGTATGAAATGAGTTGGGAAATTCGTATACGTCCGGTTTTGGGCCCCTTTGATCCTGGAAGGCTAAACCCCCTTAAAAAAAACTGGGCCGCAATAAATATTAAAATGATTTGGATATTTAAATTTGTTTGAATTTTTTTAATTTTAATTAATTTATTAATTTGTTCCTTTTTTTATAAACATTTTCTTTTACCTTTTGCTTTATTTATAGTAATTAAAAGTTAAACAAAAGGGAAACAAAACGGGTACAAAAATTTACCCCGAAAATAAAATTGAACAAATTTTTTTCCCAAATTGGCCGTACTGTACTTATGGGGGGTTTCTTAATTTAATAAAGTAGCCTTGTTAAAGTCGTTGGGAAAAATTGATTTTTCTTAAAAATTTTACCCTGAACTGTCTTCCCGACCTTGTTCCTTTTACGTTGTTGTATGGTTTTAAATTTTTTTTTTTTTTAAACTCTACTTTCTGAAAATTTAAAAATCGTGGCCAAACATGATTTTGTCCCTCTTTTTTTCTTTTCTATTAAATGTTAGAATATAGGGTTTCAAGTCTCAGATTAGCAATTTAATCTTGGGTTTTTTGTTTACTGGCCCTTTATTTATTTTTATTTAAAATGTAGTTATCACAAAAATAAATTTAATTCGTCAAGGTACAAGGGTGTTCTCGGTGTGCTATTTAGCTTTGACACGTTACCTCAGGGACCCCGGGCAAAAAAATCCCAAGGCGAAATTTTAGATTTTGGCATAAGGCGACAGAACTTTTAAAGTTTTTGTACTTATCTTAAAAAAAAAAATTATGTATTTAAAGATATTGGAAATTTAAAAAGTTACAATGTTTGTAAAAAAAAAAAACTATCTTTTTATGTGCCGGTTTTAAGATTTTTAACCACGCCGCCCCCCATCTGGTCTGTTATTATCTGAAAAAAATAGGTAATATGATTTTAAACCTGCCAAAAACATTTTCTCTATCCCCATTATTAATAAAAATATAAGTTTTCTTTTGATAAAGGATTATACTTTTACTAAATCATTTAATTCCACAGCAGATTTCAACAAATTAAAAAATCATAAATTTTATTACAAAGCCAGACCTTAAAATTTTTAACGTCACACCATTTGTAGCATCAAAATTAAAATAAAATAGAATATTTAAAGGGGCAATAAACTTTTTTCATTTATTGGCTGCTGTAAAGAAGAGCGGGTTTTTATTAGTAATAATTTTAGAACGGGGAAATTTGCGCAATTGATGAAAAATGTGCGAAGCAATTATCGGGGTTTTCAAAAAATTGGAACAGTGAGCAATCATTTCGCCCTGAAAAAAAAGTAAAATATGTATTTTATAAATACTTAAGTTATAAAATAAAACGTGTTTTTAAAAATTTGGGTCGTATCTACCTCTGTGGCGAAATTTTCATTTATAAATTTGGTACGACAATTTAGCTCAAATAACTTCGTAAAACAAATATTTTTAAAAGCGATTTTTAATCTATCTAAAAAAATTTCCCTTTTTTTGGATCCCTACCTGATCCGCCTTAAAATTTTTACCATGTGTTTTTTGTAAAAATTTAAAGGGCCCAAAATCGACAATTAAAAATTATCAGCATGTAAAAGGCAGACATGTGAAAAATAGAGCGTAAAAATATTTGTGATTTTGTTACTTACGGCCGAGTGATGAACGCCTTGTTAAAGTTAGCAATTTTTAAAAAGTTAACAACGGTTTAGAATTTTTCCAAAACATCATTGTCAGTGTTATCTGGTATTTTTAAACATTCTAAACCTTTTTAACAACAATTTATTAAAAAAAAGGGTAAAAATTAAAAACTTAAACACTGCAGATTTTAAGGCAACTGGATTAACTGAACGACAATAAATAATTTAGTTGGGAAATTTCCGTTTAAAATTTCCCTTAAAGCAAAAAGTTTTAAAAAAAGGGTTCCCTTGCCATAATATAAAAAAAAAAGATAAAAAACCCCAACGATTCATATTATCATTTTCTTAAAAATAAAAGCAACATCATAGATAGCTCAAATGACTAATACCGGAAGTTCTTTATTTGGTTTTCCCTAGTTTTTTTTAATATAATTTATGCTTTCCATTTTATTGATACTTTCATGTGGGTACATCTAAAGGGAAACCCAAAATAAGCTTTTTTCTAAAAATTGTTTTTAATTTATTACATAAATTTGTAAAACTATTTTTCCATTCTTTATTACTTACTGTGTTTTTGAAAAAAGCCTTTTAAAAGAAAGTTTAATAAATTTTAAAAATAATAACTATAACCTCTTTCTTAAGTTAAAGCGTGTAAAACTATAACTCGGTACTTAAAAACCGTTAAAGACCCGTGTGGTATAGGTCCGATCGGTGCCCCGGCCTTTGTCGAAATCCAAAATTAAAGCACTCTGGGGGTAAACGATCTAAAATTTTGGATTGCAAGGAAAAAAATGTTCTTGTTGTAAATAAAGGGAGGTATAAAGTATATCTTTAAAGCACCCCTGAAAGAGATGGATTTTGGGGGTAGCTCAGAGCGTTTTGTACGATTTCATATAATAATTGCCCTTTTTCATTGTTAAACTTTTAAAAACACAAGGCCGTCACTAGAAAAGCAACCCAAAAAACTCTAAATTTTGTCCCGGGCCCCCTAGGTTTCCAAATTTCTCTTGTATATCTCAGTACTTTCTTACCGCAGTTACCGATTTTCAATAGTATACGTACGCAACAGATCTTGGTTAGTTTGATATTCAGTAATATTTTCCCTTTTTTTTACCTACGTAGTCCTATATTCATCCATAGGCCTTTTGTAAAAAGTTAAAATGGTTTTATATCTGCGCCCAAAAAAACCTTATATTTTGTAACTAACATTTTTAGGTTGGCAATGCAATATCCCTTATAAGTAAATTTTGTTTTTTAGATTTAAGTTGGCTGATATAAGAATTTTACTCAGGACCTCTGAGGAAAAAGTTCAATTTTAATATTTAAAAAATTTTTGTTAGATAACTAAATTCATAATTTTTTCTTGCTGCTATTTTGCATAATGTGAAAACGTGTTTAATTAATTAAACTTGCCTTCATAGTACAGATTATTAAAAGTTATTTATTAAAGTGTTTGTTATTTAGAAATATTTTAAATTTTTTCCTTTGTACACATTAGTCCTTAAATACACCTTCAATTAAACCCTTTTAGGTATATAAAAAAATTTTAAAAATAGTTGTAAAACTTTTTCCCTGAATATCAAACAGACCTGTTATGTTTTGTTATATTTGCGGGCCAAACTTTTACAGTTAAATTTGGGAAATATCCTGATAAAAATCTCACATAAGGGATGGTTTGATATCCCTTATTATGCAAATTTACAATTTTTAAAGATGCCAAAGATAAGTCGATTTATTTCATCTGATATAACTTCATTAGATGCTTCCTATATTAAATAATAAAATAAATAAAACAAAACAGTAAAATCATTTATTTATTCAGGTATCTTTTTTAATACAAAAAAGTTTATATTTCATAAAATAAATTTACCCAAAAACTTTGGGAAAGGTCATGTGATATGGATGCAAACGCAGTACTTGGGATGACCACCCTCCTGAATAAGAGCACGACGACATAAGATTTGGGAGACTTTGGTAGGCGCTGAATCAAGCACCACAAAAATTCTATTTTGTCGCCGATTTTAAAAAAGGAATATTTCGGTTTTAACCATTTAACCTTTTTCTTTGGCTGCCCACTGCTTGGCCCAGTTTTCTAACAACCTACTATGGTAGCTGGCATTCCCAAAAAAAATGACTAATGAAGGCCTTTTAAATTAGTTTGTAGTCTTTTAACCCCTTACCCAAAAATTTTCGCTTTATTTTTTGGTAAATCCCCTGTTTGTTTCAGTTTTAAAAACTTCTCTGCCCTCAACAAATTCTTTTTCTGAACCAGCATGTAGAATAATGTATCTAAGGAAAATATAAATATTTCATTAGTTTTTAATTAAATATACTTTAATGTTTCATAACAATGCAGCAAGTGTGTTCTGTTTTTAATTTGCCCTAAGAGCTACAGGTTTAATCATATGTCTATGTATGAAAGAACCTAACTGAGGTATCTACCGAATTGTCATATATGTGTATTTTTTCAGGATACCCTTATGCTTAAAGTCTAGTGTTACTTTCTACAGTGTCAGGGTCAGATGTAAATACGGAATTTCTGGGTTCAAACTCAGGAGAAGGTGCAGAAAAAGTGGAAATGTGAAGTGGACAATAAAGGGATGCATCTGGTAAACTTTTAATTTGCTCTAATTGGATATACAAAAGAAGGAATTATGACAGATAATGCTTCGGAGCAGAAACTGTAAAAATATTCCTAAAGAGAAACAGGTCTTCTACAGCTTGTCGGTGTGCAAGAGGAAGTTTTTTGTAAAACTGTGATAATTTATAAGGCAAAACAAAATTTTATTAGAAGATTGTATAAGTGCTTTACCTTAGTATTTAAAAAAAATCGGCCCTTCAATTTTTCCTTAAGTGTAGGAAAGTACATTTTTTTCTAGCGTATAATTAGTCTTTAGAATGTTTTACCTTTTCACTAAAGTATACATCGTCATCCTGCCAAGACCTGCGGAAAGAGCTGTTCGAGAACATCCAGGTTTCATCGAGAAACACCCAAAATGTTTATTTTCTCTAAACTTACATTTTTCCATAAAACCTTTTGAAAATTTCCTTCTCATGCGTTGCACATTTGGTTTTCCCATTAAGCCTAAGTTACTTATAAATTTTATAAATTGTTCTTTTATTTTGCCTCCACTATGCGATCCCCAAAAAATACATTCATAAATATATTTAAATCTTAAAATATTTGGCACATCTGAGGATGTTTTTTGGAAATTTTGTACTCTTAAAACGAGTTATTTTACCTTTTGCAAGATCACTATTCTGATAGCATCATTTTTCAAAAATATTTATTAGGGGTTTTTTTTCTTAACTCAGTCATCACAGCTCTGAAGTGGGTTTCGAGCTTTTCCAAACTGGAAATACAGTAATCATTGTGATTTATACACTAAAAAATATCTATTCTAGTGGTTTTTTTCTTAAAACCAATAAAAATAAAAACTTAGTCAAATAAAAAAATTTAAATATAAAAAAGTCAAATAGTCCGCACAAAAAATAAAACACTGCAGAGTAATCTCTAATCTCACTAATTACTTTAAAACACGAAATAACACACCCAAACACAAAAAAAAATTAATACAAAAATTGAAACGCCCCTTTTTTAAACCATTACTGGGTGATTTATGCCAATCAGCTGATTTTGACGTTGGTCTAGTAATTTTTGTTTTTGAACATGTAAGCCAACACAAAAATGTTAACTTGGACAAACTATATCAACCTCTTTATCTTTTAATATAAACTACTTTTCGCAGAGTGAAACGTTTTAACACTGTAGCTATTTTGACCTCCCAAAGAGATTGGACCTAACTAGAGGTAGCCTTCTGCCTCTCAACCGTGCAAACAGCTGAGCGTTCGTGAAAGGAAAAGAAGAATAAGTAAATTGCAAAAAACGGTAACAGAAGAAGATAAACTGACTTTAGAAATATGGTTACCATTTTATAAAACGATATCCAAACCAATAACACTGGCCAGAAGTTTGTGTTACTGTAACTGACGAATAAAATGCTTATACCCACTTCTAAATTAATTTTATTCCCATTGGTTTTTATCACTTATATTAACTGCCAAGGAAACAATTTACGAGTTACATATATCACTTTTTGTTAGATATTCATGATAGCCCATGGCTTAGAAACCAGACAGCGGCAACTAACTACTGAATTACTGGGATATGGCGCTTGATAGAAGCCAAGCCAAAAAAAAGAAATCTCCTAGGTACCAATCGGTATTGACACGTGTTTTGTCTAAAAAAGGGTTATTGTGAAAGGTTAGTCCGGTATGTCTCGTAGAAAAGCCTGCCTTGAGGATTGAGTTTTACTTTGAATTTTAAGATATTTAAGTATTTTTAGGTTTTTTATACTAGCATTGGCAAATATTACCATATGTAACAAGCGAAAAGGTAATTCTGACTGATGCAAAAAGGGGATAAATGGATAATTCAGCAAAAGTGAGTAAAATAACTTCTTATTAGGTTGCATCTGGACTATGGGTCGATTTGTAATCTAACACTAGTATAAATAGTAAGAAAACACCTTTTCTTAAACTTACCTTGCCCAAACTTACCGATTGATGAGCCCTTTATACGAATTATACCTAGGTAAAACTCTCTCATGCTTTGATAGTGGGTATGATACACATAATGTGTATATTGCTGTGATTGATATGGGTCTCCCGAGATGGACTTTAATTTTTCATCAAGACAATTCAGCCACTTGTGCATCAGCACTGTTAAGTTTGATGCAGAAGAGAGATCGCACTTACTTGAAGCTCACTCACATACAGAATGTTTTAATTTAATGATTTAGGAGCTAACCGTCCCATTGTTTTCAGCTTGCATTACTAAATATTATAATTTTGCCAAACCACATATCCGATCAAGTCTCGCAGTGCGCGAAAGAAAAAAAGACTAATAAATGTACAACTTTTCTCTTGGTTTTCGTGCTTATTAGTCAGCGGAAAATAGTATATGCCCGCCCACCACTCAGCACGTAGAGAAAGGGGAGGTATTCTTCTTCCTCTCACGTGGGGTGTTTGCACGACCAAGTAGCAAGGCTGCCTCTAGTAGTTTATGCTCGAAGGTCGCGACAGATAAGTAGTAGAGTAGATTTCTAGTGAAGAAAATTTTTACGAGCCACAGAGCTTGGTCTGCTTTTAAAAGTTTAACAATAAAAAATGGCAATTATTATGTGAAATCGTACAAAACGCTCTTAAGCTACTCCAAAATCCATCTCATCTAGCTGGCGTGTAAAGATATACATATAATATTTACTCTATTTCTACAACCAAGAACATCTTTTCCTTGCAATGCAAAAATTTTTAGAATAAGTTTTACACCCTAGAGTGCGTTTAACTTAAATTTCGACAAAGGCCTTGCACCGATTGTACCTATACCATATCGGGTCTTTAACGGTTTTTTTTAAGTACCGCATGTTATAGCTTTGGACACGCATTAACTTGGGAAAAGAGGTTAGTAGTTATTATATAAATTTATTTTAATTCTTTTGTTTTAAAAAGCATAAATGGATAATAAACAGCAGTTAGTAATAAAGCAATGGAAAAAATAGTTTTACTAATATGTATTAAATTAAAACATCAATTTTTTAGGAAAATAAAGCAAATAAGTTTGTTTACTCTAGATGTAACTACCGGTTTGTATCCAGAAAATGTTATTTTTTATTTTACGCCTTATATCTTAAAATCCATAATGGAAAACTTCAATTTTTATTTATGGTTACTTTAAAAAAACATTTACTATTTTATGTAATTTTTCAGAATTAATATAAAGAACAGAATTTGTTTAGTAAAAACGCAAAATTATACATATCAATTGTTTTGCAAATATGTAGATTATAAGTATCAATATCACGCTAAGTAGGCTTTGTAACATCCTAGCATATCGGTTTTAAAAACGTTAAACAATTTTTGGTGGTCATGAATAGAAAATGATAAATTATATAAAATAGTTATTGTTGAAACTAAAGTTACATTATGATATTAAGCATTAAGAAAATACATTGTTAAAATTTTAAAAATTAACCTTTATTCCTAACTCTTATTAATTAGATAAAAATTAACAAAATCACAAATATTTTTACACCTTATTCTGTACATCTCAACACTTTACATGCTAATAATTTGTAATTGTCACATCATGGCCTACTAAAATTTTGGGAAATAAGTCGATTTTTTTAGTCATTTTGAAATCAAATGATAAGTGTGACACATTGTCTCTCCGGTGCCAGCGATTGGGTTTCGATTCCCCGCCGGGGGAGATGTATTAGGTAGTAGTTATTTAAAATAACGTCCGTGGTGGCACTACCGCGTTGTCTAAAAGGTGCTATGAAATGCAATATTAGATATAATAAATGTCTCAGTGCTTGGACGGCGTTGACGGAAATGGGGAAAAGATGGGTTAAACATCGGAAAACCAGACACTCACGGTACTCTGGTACTTAGGAGCATGTATGTATATGTATATGTCCAGCATATATATGTATATGAAAAATCCTTCGTAAGCTGTCACAAAGATAAATATAAAAAAACAACACTAAAAAGAGATTTTTGAAGTGTATTAGGTGGTATTTAAAATTTAAAATTTAGAGTTACTTTCGGTTAAACTGTTTAAAAGTGTCCTAAAAGCAGAAGCCGAATAAGTATTTAAACATAACAGTGACTTGAACAGATTAACGTTTTTCTTAAAGAGTTACAACGTGAAGGAGGTTATAAAGTTTTTCATTATAAAGTAATAGTGATATTACTTTACTTACTTTTTTATTTTCTACACAGATTAAAAGTGAAACTTGGGCACAATTTTAAATGTGGTAGTAAAAACAATTTATTTGGGTCTTTTCAAACTTTACCTTTAATCATAATTAGATGCACTATGACGTACATTTTTGAGTCAACCAAGTTTTTTAATTAAGTAAAAAAATAATACTAGAAGCAATATATAGATTGGTTTGATAAAAACGTAATTCACTAGTGTGGTAATGACAGTATTTAGGTTTTTATTGTGTCAATTTAAATATGTTTACAATAGTGCCCTAAATTGGCTACCGATAGTTTTGTAACAGAACTTATAACCTTATAATTCTTTTTACTTTTTCTTATCTACCCAAGATAAAAGATGCCAAATATAGTGTTAATTATTTAAAGAAAACATTTTAATTATTTTGATATAAATTTAAGTTTACGAGTAAAAGGTAATTTTAGTAAAGAAGGTTATTTTTTGTGTTTTTTTATTACCCTATGCTTTTAAGAATTTTTAATATTATTGCTACTATTTAATTAAGAAAATATTTTTTGTCCATTTAAGTTTTATTAAAATTCTCAAAATATACCTAGAAAGGCAAGGCCGAAGGTCTTGACTTGTTGTTTGTTTGTAAAAGCCTATTTATTTACTTGTTACCTTACCTTTAATTTTTTTTATAGTAGGTACATAACGGAAGCACAAACTTTATATTTATTAACTATTTTAAAGCATACTGCCCCAGAATAATATAAACAGCTCGGTAAATTTTGCCTCGAGTTTCTCGAACAAATCCAAAATTTTAAAGATCTTATTGTTTTTTCTAAAAAAAAAATCATAAGTTAAGGACGATTTTATGATCACACCATTTTTCTGTCTGTTAATAATAACGAAATATTATACAATCTTTAACAACAAGCCCTTTAATTTAACAAAATATTTATTTTTACAAAAAAACTCGTTATACCACATACATTTTTTTGTTGGTCTTGCCATCTTCGTCTAGGAAAAAAGGTGTGTCCTAAATAAATAGAAAAAAAAATGTTTTAAATTTCAATATTTGAGTAAACGTATTTAAGCGATATTTTTAGAATACATTTTAATTTACTTTCCACTTAAATAAAAGAATAATATTTTTGTTACTTTCAGTAATAACCAAGTATTTTTTATTTTAATAACAGTTTTTTTTAGTTGCACATTATCTTTTTGTGAAAGTGTGCTACTAATTCAAAACAAAAAATGTTTTTTTTGAAACAAACTACGATATTCTTCTGTATACAAAGATTTTTTTGTAAATACCAACAACGATATTTTTTTATATTTTAGGCTTCTTGTGGTAAAATACTTACAGAAAAATATGAACGTACCTCAACACGTCCAGATGTATAAATAAATAAAAACGTAGCTGTTCACGCTATTTTGGTTATTATAAAAGGGAAAACGTTTAGTGCTATCATATAAATTTCGCTTTTAAATCATGGTACTTTGCACTTGTTAAAAAACTGTTTTTAAAATAGTGTTATATTTTAATAAGAGCTTCTAGAAGTACAAGTATAATTTAATTTAAGCATGTGTGGGATCTGGCTGCTATAATATTAAAAATATGTTGGGTAAAATTTGAAACCAATTTTAATTAATATTGTTTTAATTAAATTTTTGTAAAAAAAACAATTAATTACCTTAAATATTACTGTCAATAACAATGAGTATACCTAATTTTTTCCAAACAAGCTGATTTACTATAAATCGGAAAAAAATATTTGCCACTTATAATACTGATCTGCATAAGAATCCTACTTGCCAAGCTAAATAAAAATATTTTTTAAAGCCATCATGCATGATAATAATAATAATACTGCAAACATTGGATGGTTGGATCGTGTTTAGATTTGTAAGTGTAACTAGAAATGATATACGTATTTAAATTGGAAAAAACTTTGGAAAAAAGCATAAAGCCGCCACACCTGAAAAATAATTTCTTCAACATTTTAATCTGAAAAATAAGCCACTAAAAATTAAACGCAAGTTATATTTCAGTTAAGAGTTACCCTATCCATCGACGCCGTAACTCAAATGTTAACGTGTTTTGGGTTTTTGCTGTGTTGCAAAGTGCATCGCTTTTGTCTTTACTTCTACACAGTCTGAACAAGAAATTTTGGCAAACCAACTACTGCTTATACATATCGTTTTTTACACATCCTTATCAGGACAATAGTTATTTACCTAACAAGTGCGAAACGACACTTTCCGTACGTGTTACGTAAAACATTTTTCTACGAGTGTGTGGAAAAGTCAAACTAAACAACCATTAGATAATATTTATTTTTACCATTACTACTTATTATTATTAACAACATTAATCGTAATAGAACAGTTGGTAGCATTTTTGTAAATGAATCGCAGAGCAAGTTGTTTGGTAAGTTGGGAGTTGGAGATTGCCGTTGAGGTGCAACTGAACCGGTCGTCGTTACAGGTAACAGACACATTGCTGCTTGCTAGAAGACGGTACAATGGGCCTTGAGTGTGTTTTGCTGTGTTCAAAGGTAGATGAATTTTGGGATAATATTTTGTTTGATAAGTCCTTCTTGAAACTTGTAGAGCTTTCTAGGTAGCCTTCTGCAACAGATGATGACTTCCAACCTCCAAGTCTTTTAATATTCGTTATGCCTTCACCAGAATTAGCTAACATTGTAGCTGAGGAACGGCGAAAGCTATGTCCCGTGTAAAGTTCTGGGTTTGGAAGACGTAAATAGGCAGCTATTTCAGAGGGCATCTTGCCAAAAGTATTTATTCCTATGCACTGGACAGTACAAGCCAATTTTTGTAATTAACAAAAATCTTCTTGTGGTGTTTCGGGCTTTCGTAAACTGGAATACTTTCTATACAAAGCTATTTCCCAAATTTTTTCGGAAATGACAAAACTTCGACTAGAATGGTTTTGGACTCTGGAATATTTACAATTAAAAGATTCCCTTATCGTCAATATCATCAAAGCTAATTTTCATCGACGACACGCACCAGCTAGTCCCCAAAATTGTAGCTACCTTCATCGCTAGATAGACATCATTTGGAGCATCATTAATAAATTTTGCTATTTCATCTTTCGAGAAAATTTTGGCCTTCTTGGGTCTAAATCCCACATTTTGCTTCTTCAAAAATGATGTAACTTTGAAATATTTGCTTAAATCCATGTTCTTTTCGATCTTAATGACACTTTTTAACATGGAATACCTTGACCATAAGGTATTGGGTTTACATGTTTTGGCAAGTTCCGCAAAATATGCCATAAAAACTTCTTCTTTCATACTTTTGATTTTTTTCTTGCCACACCAGCTTGTAAATGCTGTATATTCTTTCTCGTACCTGTGCCTCGACTTGGACGGCAACAAATCTAAATTTGCTATTTCGGCTGCTTTGAGAATGGATTCAGGTAATTCCTCGTCAGAAGACTCCATGGGAAACTTTTTTTATTCAAAATCAACGATACTGATCAGAATCTACTAAAGACACTTTTAATTATCGATGACTTTTAATGACTTTGATCTTTTATAATATGGACACCGGCACCGGTCAAAACTAAAAATCTGACAAGCAAGTTTAATATATACCAGGACGTTTGAAACAATGTTTTTAAAACAATATTAATTTTTAGTGAATATTTCGTTGATTTTACACCTAATTTGTACAAATAAAAGAATACTATGCCAATAATAGAATTATACTAAGTCAAACTTCAGAATTAAAAACATAGTACCTGTTTAAGTGGAAAATTTGCAAGGGTTTACTTTTCCGCACTAGTGCGGATAAGTGATTATTTTCCGCACTAGTGTGGAAAAGTGACACTTTCCAAACTAAATTGCATGCGGAAAAGTACCGCTTTCCACACGGTAGTAGAAAAAATAACTTAAGTTCATTTAATTGCAACTATTATCTGAAAATTTGTATTTATCGTTGGGTAAATTAAAGAAAATTGCAAAGAACCATCACGCAAAATATGACAATCCAGTCGATGCGATTAACACCCCAAATGATATTTTAAAACAAATACTAAAAACTTTAGCACCAATGTCGCCAAAGATCAGCAGGGATGACTACAAATTAACAAAACTATTCCTTTTTAAAGGCAAATTATGCATACTTTGTAAGAGGTATTATAAAAGAACCAGAGCTAAAGCGACTTAGTGAAAAAAAAACTGGCCATTTTAACACATCTTGATCAGTACCACCCATATTTAGAAACTCCAAAAACCCTGCCTACTGCAGGCGGCATTATAGGGCCAAACAAGTTACTTTGTTTTAAATCCATACAATTATTTTATAAACACAAAAGTTAACCAAGAAAAAATTACCAATCTAGAAAACCGAAAAATAATACTGAATTAACTAAATAAAATAAAAAAGAAAGCCGAACAAAATGTTGTTTAACAAAAATAAAAAAAGATGACAAACATACCAGAGAAAAAAGGCTGTTTAAACTAAGGGCATTTTGACAAAATCGGATAAAAAAAAATTATAGATTTATTCAACTAAGAAATAGAAAAGAAACCAAAAACAAATGGAATAAAGGCAATAACGCCGAGCCAAAAAATTCAAAATTCAAAGACAAAAAAAAAACAAAATAACAACACAAGTTAAGAAAGATAAAAAAAAACTCCTTTCAAAATCGTAAGGGGCACCCTAAATACTAACAAAGAATTCACAACTTTTATCACCAAACTGAATAACATGACTGGTAAAAAGAACTATACTTTGAGGACAACAAAATATAGTACCACTGTTTACTGTTAGAATATTAAAGCGTATCTTAGGTACAAAGGGGACTTAAAAAAATAAAGAGGAAAAACGGTATACTTACTCCACCGATAATAACAACTTAGGAACTACCGAACATTGAGGACAATAAAAAAACAAGCAGAAACAAAACATAAACAAAAAAACATTTATATCATGAATATTAGGACCAGGCCCATGCACCTAGTAGTTACGAAGACAGACCTAAAACCAACGCAAAAACAAAAAATTCGCTATCTTAATAAAGTAAGAGTGAAATGGGAAAGGGGCCGACAAAAGGGAGATAATGCATATGATCGCACACTGGCACGAACTACCACTGGGCCCCTAGGTGTGATAAATGTGCACAAACGCACACAACCGAATGTACCTTTGTAGAAACAAAATGTGAAAATTGTAGACTAGCGCATAAATCCTCTTCCACTCAATGTAGAGTCTATGAGTTTAAAGTAAATAACTTCACTCTGAGGCAGCCACAAATAAAAACATACATTGAAGCGCAATTACCAAATACCAACCCTTGGAACAAAGAAGCTGGTAGGGCAAGTCTCGCATCAGCGGAAAGGCTAAGTAGCTACCATAAATTATGAAGACTCTTGGAGTGCCCAATGATATGAGACCGCTCACCTTGAAGCTGAACCGCCATCGGAGCTGCAGTTAGTGAACAGAACCATGTAAGTCAACTACAGAGCGCATTTGGTAACTTTAAATGCAAAGTAATATAAAAAAGACAATTATATTTATTAAAGACTTCGTACAGGCAATGACAGTACATAAAACAAAACTCGACCGTACAATGTCAATAATATTAATTGATGCAGTAAAAAAATATGACACCCTAAAGACTGATATTAGTTCAATGAAATGCTAGTTCCATGAAAAACAAACTAAGGAAGTAAAGTTTATAAATTTCTTACAAAAATACAAAAACAAAATATTGGCAGTCTGTGAAACAAAACAGGCACAAAAAGACAAACTCACAATACGGAACTAAGTAATACACAGACATACATAGATAAAAACGCCCTCGAGTGGGGTGTTGCTCTTTTTATCAAAAACTCCACCCCCATGAAACATTAGGAAACGCAAACTCACAAATAGAAAATATATCAATCAAACTGAGAAATGGGGTGGTGATAAATGGCAGCTACGCAAAACCCAGACTAATAATGCAACTTACAGACCTTGACGATATTTATCCAGGGTCACTGACTAATTTTACTCTATGACTTTAACGCATTAAATGTGCAATGACGTAATTAAAGAAACAACAGAAATGGACATCAAGTCTGTAATTATGCCACAACACATAACATACAAATACTAGCACCACCGACCCATATACTCTTCCCTAGCACCAGACGACACCTACGGCACTAGATTTAATTTTAAATAAAAACATCCTAGACCCACTAGACGAAATAACAATGGATGAGCTGTCATATGATCATATACCGGTTGTCCTAAACTAGAAGACCGAGATAGATCTGAAGGACGGCCCAAAAGTTTGGTGCTTCAAACAAAAAACAAGACTACATAATAAAACAGAGCTACAAAACACTACCGTAATAAATATTGACATACATTTAATTAACGACCCAGAAGCAGAAGTTAATAAGCTGATGTATAACACACAACAAACCAGGTATAAAGTAGCAAAAAAGAATAACTTAATGCCCAAGAAGAACCGTCATCCAGATGCACTATTTAAAAATAACGTTAAATGCTGAGGACGAAACAGACCAAGACAAGACTATCAACAATTTACAGAATTACAGGTGACAATTATTTAGAATAAATCAACAAATTTAAAAAAAGCCTGGTTGAATTTCAGGGTCTATCAATACACGATTTTGGGGTCTGACCAGACGACTAAAAAGAAATACAAAAAATCCAACTTGGTGACCAACAAACCAAAAAAGTAAGTTGTTACTTTACCGGTTTAAGATAACTATGGGTGATTCGTTGAGTGTCTATTAAAAGTTCTGGGGAACCAAAAAAAGAACTTTTTAAAATTTGGCACACGGCCATAACGGATAATAAGTTACATTTTAAAAATATTTTGACAATTGCAGCGTTGAGATCTAACCAATACCAACGGCAATATTTAATTTTAAATGGAACATCCTGTTTTTTATTACATATTCGTATTCTACACAAAAATTCTAAAGTTTTATTAACATCTTTCTATATTATCTTACCTTTTTTAAGAAAATAATCAATCACTATTTTTTTTAAGGAAAATCACCATTTAAAAGGGTTTAATATTTAGTGCCTCCGAGCTGGATACTAGAAATTTTTTTGGGGTTAGACAATGATCATTTAAAAGATCTCAATTTTTCAATATATCTAAAGGTGATATACAAAAGACAATTTTATTTATTAAAGACTTCAAGGCAATGCAGTAATAAAACAAAACCGACGTGCAATGTCAATAATATTAATTATGGTAAAAAAATATGACACCTAATGACTGATATTAGTACAATGAATGCTAGTCCATGAAACAAACTAAGGAAGTAAAGTTCTACAATTTTTAAAAAATACAAAACAAATATTTGCCAGTCTGTGAAACAAAACATGCACAAAAGATAAACCACAATCGGACTAAGTAATTACAGACTTACATAGATAAAAACGCCCTCGAGTGAGGTGTTGCTCTTTTTATCAAAACTCCATCATGAAACTATTAGAAACGCAATCACAAATAAAAATATATTAATAAACTGAGAAATGGGGTGGTGATAATGGCAGCTAGAAAACCCAGACTAATAATGCAACTTACAGACCTTGACGATATTTATCCAGGGTCACTGATAATTTTACTCTATGACTTTAACGCAGGTAAATGGCAATGCTAATTAAAAAAGAACAGAAATGGACATATGTCTGTAATTATGCCAAACTATAACATACAAATACTAGGCACCACCGAACCCATATAACTCTTCCCTAGCACCAGACGACACCTTACGGCACTAGATTTATTTTAAATAAAACATCCTAGACCCACTGACGAATACAATGGATAGCTGTCATAGATCATATACGGTTGCCACAAAAGATTCTGGGTTTCAAACAAAACAAGACTACATAATAAAACAGAGCTACAAAACACTACCGTAATAAATATTGACATACATTTAATTAACGACCCAGAAGCAGAAGTTAATAAGCTGATGTATAACACACAACAAACCAGGTATAAAGTAGCAAAAAAGAATAACTTAATGCCCAAGAAGAACCGTCATCCAGATGCACTATTTAAAAATAACGTTAAATGCTGATGGCAGCGAAACAGACCAAGACAAGACTATCAACAATTTACAGAATTACAGGTAACAATTATTTAGACACTAAATCAACAAATTTAAAAAAAAGCCTGGTTGAACGTTTCCAGGGGTCTATCAATACACGATTTCTGTGGCGTCTGACCAGACGACTAAAAAAGAAATACAATAAAATACCTTACTTATTTGGTCACAGCAAGCCAAAAAGTAAGTTGCTTACTTTACCGCGTTTAAGATAATCTATATATTTCGATGTCAGTACAAATCCAATGCGTGTACAGATTATACGAGATATTAGTATGACGTCACGCGACGTCCATTTTTGTTCTGCCCTTTTATATACATATCTACTGGGGGCACTCTAGCCGCTTGGCGCTGCAAACATGCATGCGAGAAAGAAAGAGGATAAGTACTTCGCTCTTTCGCACGGCCAAGTGGCGAGGCCAGCCCTAGCAGATATATGCTCGAAGAGTGTAATAGGTCATGCATCTTAACAATCATGCTTTCTTATGGAGAATTTTCTTTATAATTGTTATTTTAGTGGCACTATTTTGGTTATTTTATATTAGTGTTGTTAAAATAGATTACTAAGGTCAAGTCGGAAATCGACAGAAGGTAAATAATTATTTGTCAGATTCGGTTTTCCTCTTTAAAGTAAGTTTGATACTTATTTGCCATGTTCCTTCTAAAACATTTTTTATGTTATTTGAATAGCTTATTATACCTATTCAAAAATTTATTAATAACAATGATGTTGATATAATTGAATCCAAAGTTATCGTTATAAAAATAAGTTTGGGAGTGTTGTATCTAAATATAATTTCACTCAGTTTTACTCTAATTCTCGTCTATAATTTAATTAAGAAATGCATGCTCGTTTCTTACCCTTACTATGATAATTTATATTTTTATAGTTTTTTTTGCACTCAATTATTGGGCAACTTTTATTTGCTTTTCACAAAGCTACAGTTTTCTTTATGTTTCTTATTACTATCTGAAAAAACTTTTTGGAAAAATTGGCGCTTTTTGTGATGAAAATGGATTAATATTGTGAATTCCTAGAATTACCATAGATTATAGTCTTAATAAGGTTTAGTGTCCTCTTTTATATTTTATTAAAGCCTTTTAAAAAGGGCATACTTCTACCAAACCATATAACCTCTGTAACTTTATACTACTATTGTTTTACAATTAAAAACATGGTTTTTAATTTTGGCTACTTTTTGGTCGTTAAGATAAAGATTGGGCATGCCTAATTAAAATTCATCCAAGGTAAAACGCTTTTTTTCTAGGCGCTGCCAGAAACTCTATGCTATCTTTACTTAATTTTAAAAAAACATGATTTTTATTGGACTTCATATATAATAAAAAACATATTTTTAAAATATTGTGTCCTAGCAGGTCCCAATAAGAAAATTTTAAATATTAAATTATTTTATTTAATTATTACCCCGATAAAATAATTTTGCACTTACTGCAAATTATTACTAATAAACCCAACGCATCTGACAGCATCCAATAAATAGAAATGGTTTATTGTTCTATTAAATATTCCAATATATTTGAATTTTGATGTAACAAACTGGCGTTGCGTTGATACTTGCTGTATGCATTGTCATAGAATTTATGGCCCTTTAATTTGGTCGGTTTTTTTATTTGGTTCAGTGACAGGATTTGGTATAAATTGTTCAATATTTATTGTCCCCAATTGTTCTAAATAATGTATTTTAGTTCTGTGCTTAAATACATTAGTGCCAGTATATTATTGACATAAAACATGTTATTTCAATTTATGTGTATTATTTTAACATTATAAGGTTTGTTTCCACCCACCACTTCATGAGACGGTATCGACACTGTTAGAATTGATCAAACGCGCAAGTGTCGACTTTGTACGGTATTATATTAGTACAAAAACGACTAATAGCCCAGGAAACGAACCATTTTGCTTAGCAATTTTTTCAAAATGCAAAGAACAACTTGAAATTTTAACAGTAGGTAGGAAATAGTTCAAGGATCACAATCTATATCATGCCGAAGGGCGCCGTTACCTTGGGGGTGGCTGCCAAACCATCTCGGGGGTGGAAATTTTTTGTTTTATTTTGGCCACAGAAATCAATAAAAAAATAATTTCTAAGCAAAAAATCCTTTATGCATTTTTTTGTAACATGCATATTTTGTGAATTACTTGCGATCGAAAGTTGGAGTTTTTGGTCAATAAAATCAACGTTTTCAATCGGTTTTTTGCAAATAACTTGATAAATATGCATTTTATTAAACAAACTGTAAATAACAAAACTGTAGTTAAAAAAATATATATTTTTTTTGTAACTGCTGCGGGATCAATACAAACCAAGTTGTGGTTAGTTGTGGTAACTAATGCAAAATCTACGTATTTTTCAAGGAAAATTAATAATAACTTTTTTGTAACATTTGCAAAAACCTATCTTTAAAAAAAAATGGTATGTATCATAAAATTTCAGTGAGTTATAATTTAACTAAGGTTAACTTAGGTTAGACAAAATTTTTTGAGTTTAAAAATCTTCGAAAACAACCTCCTAACTACCACCCTAATTAAAATGACTCGTAGATCTTAATCAATTTTTTTTATCTCTGTATGACAAATTTGTTCTAAAAATTTAATCGATTTAAGTTGCTTAATTAAAAAAAAAAATGGAGCTGCAAGTTAAAATCAAATTTCAGAATTTTAATAAAAAATGACCTTTTTTTGAAAATAATACAAAAACTAAGGGAAATACCTTAAAATTCCTTATGTAATTGTACCTTCATGAATAACAAATTTTGCTTTTATTTTAATTTACTGTATGATGAAAATTAAGTGAGATATAAACGTTTAAAACGCGTGTGTATAGACGAGCGCTACCTTTTTTCAGCCCTTTAAACTCACCCCTATAAGAAAGTAAGTTGGTAAAACTGTTTTAATATATAAGACTTTGTAGCTTTTAAAAAACCAATAAAATGATTTATTAAAGAACTTTTTATTACAACAACTAAAAGAGTTATGCTTAAAAAACAATTTTTCCGAGCATTCTACTAGCGATTTGATGTATTTTTTAAGAAACCCGCAATTTTGTACTATTTTTTACATTGTAATATTGTAGGGGGTGGATTTTTGGGAATTAAAAAAATACAAAATTAAATTAGTATTACTTTTGTGCAGTCACTTTTTTAATTACAACTCTGTGACTATAGGTTATTTTTTCCAGGGTAACCAATTTTTGTATTAAATCATAAGAGTTTATTTTCAAGGGTTAAAATATATTAAGTGTTTCAAAAAATAAAATATTTATTTTTTAATTAATATAAGCCTAATTTTATATGACTTACGGCCGAGTGATGATTGCGTTGTTAAATTTAGCAATGGACTTAGCAATTGTTAAAAGTTAACAACGGTTTAGAATGTTTAACAAAATGTCAGATTTTGACAGGTTGCCTACTAAAATCATTGAACAACACTGACAATGACGTTTTGTTAAATATTCTAAGCCGTTGTTAACTTTTATCAATTGCTAAGTCCATTACTAAATTTAACAACGCGATCATCACTCGGCCGTTAAGCTTTAATATGAAAGTTTTGAAGGTTTTTGCAGTAAGCAGTAGTTTTTACCCATAAAAAATAAAAATAGACCTTCAGCGTAATAGACCTTTTAAAGAGAAGAGTAAGTTAAGCTTCATCTCAAATTTTTACGCAAAACACTATGATAATATGTTAATTTTTAGGGTAAATAATTTTTTTAATCAGATTACGGGTCGATTTTTAAAAGCTAAAATATTTTAAACAATGTTTCAAAGAAACAAAATACTACTTTTTTAACTTATTTGAGTCAAATTTTACTCCACTTAAGCTTTAATCTATAGTTTTATAGGTTTTAGCAATGAAGGGTAGTTAGCACCTCTATAAAGTAAAGAGCGCTTATCGGCGTAATATAAATTTAAAAGAGGGCATTTTGAAAAAATTGACAGATTTTGCATTTTTTACGGCTTCGTTTTCTGGACTATAAGTTAAAACCCGCAAAGGGTTTCGACTCTTCATTAAAATTGAAATGAACTTTCGGAAACGGTTCACGAACGATCACAAGTTTGGTTAAAATAATAAAGGGATCGTGTAACATACCATCACCCATCGGTTGAAATGGGTTTATTCGACTGAGCTTGCGCGTGACCGTCCAACAAAAGGTATTTTGCGGGGTTAGAACAAACCTATAATAAATAATTTATGGTTAAAGCTACTGCCAATTAAATCTGCAGTAATCTGTTTTTTTTTGATAAAAATTAATTTTGCGAATGATAACATGATAGTAAATAAGGTTACACCAGGATTACCTGGCAATATTTGATCGCTCACCCTCTTTTTTGTGCACTTCTTAAGATAAAAAAAAACTTGGAGATATACAATGTCAAATGTGACGTTTTTTACTAGTTACGTGATTTCCAGTTTCACTAAAAATGACCTCACCTTCCATTTTCAAATAGGGCACTTTGTATATTTCTCTATTTTTGGGTTTCTGAAAATATTCTGTATCCAACAGTACCTACATGTTAAATTTTAACCGCTTTGAAAAAATATTACTTAATTTTTTTTAAGCTTCATGACCATGAGCGGCCAAAAAATTATATTTCGATGCCAAATATAAATTTTAAAATAATAATAATAAACTACCTACAAACGCTTTACGCTTAATTTAATCACGTTGTGTAATTTCAAAATAAAAATACTTTATTTTTTTATGAGATGATATTATAAATTAACTTCATTAGTAAAAATGCGTAAATTATAATTTTCTTCAAAAAAATATTAACAAAAATAACTTTTATACAATTAAACCACTTTTGCGTCTTTGGTTTTGTATTTATTTTTTTCCCAGCTGTCAAAATTTGACAAATGGGTTAATAGACGTAGAAGCCACAATAGACCGATCGGTCGCGGTGGAAGGGTGTTATACCCACTTACTTTAAACCTACCTACCTAATAGACGTAGAATGTTCCCAGGAATCAAAAAATGTAAGAATATGTGAGGTGTCTCATTTAAATATCAAAAATTGAGACCGTTTTTGGTCAAATCGGAAGTCACCGGAAGTCAAATAACTTTTTAAAACGTCAACACTACTAGTATTTCGAAGTTTTATTTTTAATCTAAAAAAATGCAGAAAAAAAGTGACCTTTACCCAGTATATTTAATTGAAGGTAGTTGCGGCTAAAATTTGACATGTTATCTTATCTACTATTACATATCATTCATAAAAATTAAAAAAAAACAGATACGTGCAGCGACTGGACATTGTACTATTAAATACGTGCTTAAGTTTTATGTTTATCTGGGACTGGTGCATACCGGTGCATACCTTAAAGGTATGTACACACCGAAAAAACAAACAAGAACAAACATTCGTTCTTGTTCACCTTGTTTGTATGTGTTCTTTGTTTATTGTTCGCGTTATTTTGTCTACATAGCGCAATCAAATATTTGTTCACTTTCGTTTGGCCAGTTGGAAGAGTTATGGATGACGACGAACAAAATTTATTTCTCTTTAGGTATATACACACCGAAAAAACAAACAAAAACAAACATTCGTTTTTGTTCACTTTCTTTGTATGTTTTTTGTTTATTGTTCGCTTTTTCTGTCTACATAGGGCAACCAAATGTTTGTTTACTCTTGTTCGACTAGTTGGAATAGTTATGGATGACCATAAAAACAAAAATTCTCTTTGATGTACCGACGTCCACTGGAACATGTGCGAACAAGAACAAACAAACGTTTGTTCGCCGTTTTAACTGTCTACACTGAAGAAAAATGTTTGTTCGCTGATGTTTGTTCTTGTTTGTTTTTTCGGTGTGTACATACCTCCAATATGTATGAACAAGAACAACCAAACGTTTGTTCGCGTTTTTACTGTCTACACTAAAGAAAAACGTTTGTTCGCTGATGTTGGTTCTTGTATGTTTTTTCGGTGTGTACATACCTTAAGAAACATTAGAGACACCTGACAATCAAACATGTTTTAAATAAAAGGTGAGAAAGTTTCTTAAAACCTATTTTATCCTTTTTAATTATTTCAAAATCCGTATTTCGGCTTGTTATGAAATATTTCTCTAATATATTTTTTTTATATTTCTTTTTATTTGTAGAATTGCTATATATTTGTTCAGCGACTATAACGCCTAAGTGTTTTTGTCTGAGATGAAAATAAGTAGCTGTAAAATGCATTTAACAAAAAATCTCCTTTTGGTCTAAATTTGGGCTGCATATGGTTTTCTCTCCAGTTGAAAAATTCTTGTTAGATCCTCTTATATTCTAAGCTCGATTTCCAATACCAAACCTTATTTCTACTATTTTTATTTTAAGGTAGTCCGTAAAGGCTAACAGCTTAAAAACGAATGTAGCGTTGGTCTCTAAAGTGAGGCAGGAGGCAATTTATTAGCAAGAGTCTAAAAAATTTGCCGGAAAAAAGGAGGTATTAGCAGAAAGAAAATAAAAAGGTTAACAAAGTGAAAAGTTCGGGGGTTCTCAAAATAAACTGTAAAAGAATGCATGTACGTGGTCCTTTGCATTGCTACATTGGGAACTGCAAGAATAAAAATTATAGTGGATCACTTCTCTAGATAAAAGCTGTTAAAATACCCAATGAAAAGAGAACACTCCTATAGCACGTCATTGAGCAGAAGAATCAAGTTTTCTGTAAGAATAGAACAACTGATAAAGTGAAAGGCTCTTCATTAAATGAAACAAAAATATGTGTGAAAAAAACATTACTGATACATGAAACCAATATTCCGAACGAGGTGTGATCTAAGATAAATAAATATTATACTGGAAATACAGGTAAAAAAATCCGAAACAGTCGATTTTCTCTTGAACCGTTCTGGGACTTTCTACTTACCCTGTGTATCATGTATATTTTCATCCTTGTCCAGACTTTATAGAATCTGCTCGTATTAGGACAGTAAAGCACCTATTATGTTTGATATGAAAGGTCAAATATAATAAAACTATTCTGACGATGCAACAAAAACTAACCATTAAAAAAATATATCTTAATATCATAGATAAAACATATACCACTTTAGTGTTTATACAAGCAACGCTTAACACTTTTATATAAATAACCTTTTAAACAATGGTTTTTAACGGCACCAACAAAATTTACTAAAATACATTAAATTTTAAACATTATTTTTATAAACCAATTAGGGCTGCTCAGGCTAAAATTTAATTTAGTCACGTGTGTGGACCGATTGTTCTGAATTTAATACTAATTTTTCAATAATTTTGAGCTAATTAAAATCAGTTTTATATGAAAATGCCTGCACACAAAAATACCTATATATTTTTTATAAATATGACTAAAAATAAAAGAGGCACTTTTCAAATTTAAAAATAATATTATTAAGTTATTCAGTAACTATGTAACAATAATTATTAGGCTATACGTTTGTGAGAGGGCCATTAAGGCTTAAACAAATTAAGTACCGCCTAAGGGCTAACGCTTTTACATAACTACTTTTATAGTTTTTAAGGTACGTTATAAGAATCATAACACAACTGGTGGTGTTATGAATCTATAACACAACTCAGTTTTGTTATAATAAAAAATAAGTGAAAATATCTAAAAAGATTTACATTTTTGATACAAATTCTCACTACAAATTATTAATATTAATAAAAAACATTTTTATACATTTTTATAAAAACTAACGACCTTCTACTGTTTTGGGGAACGAAATTTGATGGAATTTCACTTGGGAATTTGGGTTTTTTAATTGGAAAGTGGGGGAAAATTATAGGTCTAACTTTTTTAACGCAAATTTGGGAAATGTTACCCAAGGTTCAGTTGATGTTCATTTTTCGAAGCTGGTGTTTCCCCTTAGTTTTTTTCTTTCTCCTTTAAAGGATTTACTGCTTACTTAGCCAGCGCTGGCCATTGTACGCAGATTTGATTAAGAGAGATAGCCTCTACGGTATTAGTCCCTTTTCCAGTCTATGCGCAAATGTAGCATCCGTTCCAGGTTTGGTCCTAACAAGTTCAGAGATTCTGGTTTTATTCTGTAGGTTCCAAAGATAACCTCTTGTGTCCCCTCCAGACTCCTACATTTTTAAAACACGTGAAGGGGTATTTCATCCGCATTATCGTATAATCTACTAATATTATCTAATGCCAGACCCAGTCTAATTTGGTGTTATTGAGTATACCAGTGCCCAGGTACCAAGCCTGTGACAGTTCTCAATTGAGTTCTCCCTATGCCCAGTAATTTCGTTGCAAGTTCCTGTTAAGGCCCTTTGAGAATTGCTCTTGTATGTATTATCTTTGTTTTCGACATCCACAGTTCTTTAAACTTTCTACTGCTCCAATCTCTGGCCCACCGCTTGAGAACTCTATCGGGCATACCTGGGTAGCAGGATTCTGTCAAGCTTGGGTTAGTGCTACCAGCCAGTTTATCTGCCGCCTGTTACTTTTGTATTCCTGGTACCCATACCAAATTACCCGAATTGAACTTTGCTAGTGTTTTCAGAGTCTTCATACATTACCTAAATAGTTTAGACTTTATTTTTCTCTTCATAGCAATTTAATGGTTGTTCTTAAGTTACTGCAAATGTACAGATGTTTGTTTTTATAATGCTTATCCAAAGTCTATCTTGCATAAGGCCAGATGCATAAACCTCCGTTCGGACTACTTTTGTATAATTTTCAAGGGCAAAGGCTAACTTTGTCTTTGGATCGTCACCCCACACTTCCCCTCTAGTCCCACTTCTATTTTTTGATCCACCTGTGTACCAGAAAGGTCCACCTGTGTACCAAAAAACATTAAATTTGATGTCAGGAGGTTCTAAGCAGAAAGAATACCCTAAAGTCATAGAAGGGGGCGTCTGAATGCTTCCAAAATCCCCATTCTGCCTTTGTTAATGGTCTTGTGTGCTGCTAGCCACAATACCGATGCACATCTCAGCTGTGGGGCATTACTTGCCGATTAAATCTACTCTTGGCTTAAAACCCCAGCGTTTACCTATCATCCCATGATTCTCCAAAGGCTATTTTTAGTCCTTTATATGGATGTGTTTATTTTAGCCGAATCTTTTGTCCAGGGCTAGCAGGTAGCAAACCTGATCCCCGAATGCAAGATCCTCATCTTGTATTTGAAGTGATTCAATAATTACCCTTTTTTTAGTACTATATTTGCTTTTCCAGGGTTAGCTTCTCAGAAACGTAGAGACTGGACCATTTTTGAACTACCTTAACTGCTTTTGGCATCTTGCTTCTTAGGGTTGGCGCGTCAGTGTCTTGTATTGTAATGCATACATTATCGGCGAATCCTACCCCTTTCATACTTTATTCTAGCTTGGACAGCAAGCTATCCATATCGATACATAGTAGTGGTGATAAAACTCCCCAACGGACATCCTTTGTCGACCCTCGCCTTGACGCTTGTCTCTGCTACGCGACAGTGACATTCCTTGTTTTTGGCATGTTACATATTTAGTCAACTACAGTGTCGTAAACTTGGAAGTCCTTAGCTGCTTTACAAATGGTATAAAAGAAAATGGACTTTTTTATAATTCAAATTTTTGAAAACAATTTTTGGGAATCAATTGTGCATGTCAAATAACCTAAAATTTCATTTTGATACTTGACCGCTGGTATGGCAATAAATTAAATAAATGTGATATGAAATGTCCAAAAGTGAGGTTAGGCGCTAAAATATAAAAAAATATATTAAAAAAAACTGTTTAGAATTTACTTTTGGCGCTAACGCTAGATTTAAAAAAATATATATTTACGGTTAGATAATTGCGATATCTGCGACATACTGTATTCATGATTTACAATTTTTAATATTTGTCGCTATAAATCCATTCTATTAGCACTTACTATATAATTTAAAAAAAAAGCAAATAAATTTCTTGTCTTATCATTAATGAAATAAAAATAAATAAAAATGAGAGTAAATCTAATACTATACTTGTGTCTATGTATTGTATCTAAAAGCAAACTCTTGATAGTGGCACTTTGAAATCGTTGGTCAATTACCAAAGGAATATGTTTCAAATATCTAATCTTTAGTGGTCTGTATCCCTTAATAAAAAAAAACCTAGATATCATACCGTTGGCAACTAAATAAGTTGCGTTTAGATACTGAGCATTGACACATGTATGGAATTACGTCTACAGTAATTTTTATTATTTTTTCTATTTCACTTATGATAAAAAAACATTTAGTTGTTTTTATTAAAAATTATATAATGGGTACTAATAAAATAAAAAATAGTGATAAAAACGAAAAACTTTTATGTGTAAATGCTGTAATGTCCTAAATATTTATTTATTATTATGTTTTCTTAAAGATAGTAAATGACCTATAACTAAATTCTAAACATCTTATTCATTTTTTGTTCTTTATATTAAGCGTTAAGTTTTTTTTTGGGTTATTTAATACAAAAGTTGTTTTTTGCACGCTGCTACTAATATACTAATATTGTGTTTATTTTATACTTATTTTTTTTTACCTTATAACTTAGTATATATTCCAATAAAACCAAAACTGTATCCAAATATTTGCCATGTAAAAAGTTTAAATTAAACTTTTTTTCGCGTTTTTTGACCATCTATTATATATGTTTTGTACAAATCAAATGAACACAAACTATAACAGAATTTTTAAATTACATCCAACCTATTAAAAGTTCCAGCAAAGTCCAAATTATCTTTTAACCTTTGAGATAAGTGCTTTTGTGGTAGAACCTTAAAAATTCTAAAAATAGTCTCAATCTGATGACAAACATGACCATAGTTTGTTAAATGTAATGTACCTTTAAAAGATTACATAGGTTTTCTGACAAAAAACATATTTTTTTAATCTTTATGACAGCCCAAGAAGGCTTCTACGAAACCTAGGTATCTAATAAGTACTGTGGTTCCCGGGTATTTGGATTTTACTCAGTTTTCTTAATTTGGTCAACGTAATCCAAGTACCAGTATGAAGACAATTAATTTTACGGCATCTCTTAGACAACGTTGATAACTACGTAACTAACAATAAGAATAATTAAACATTATGGGTAAATTTGATACATATAATTTGGATCAGAACAAAATATTAAAAAATGTATTGCCTAAATTCTGATAATGAAACATAGTGTAATATTAAAATTATGGTAAAAATACCAAATGCCATAAGGTTATTAGTTAGCAAAAAAAAGTTAGACAAAACATTTTTTTCCGTTTTTAAATATTTTCAAAGATATTACCAAAGTGTCTAAAATGTATATATATTTCTTTAAGAGACACATTATATATATTTTTTAACAATTAATTTTTTACAAAAAAAAATACTTTTTAATATATTTGTATGGTGTAGTACCATTTAAATTAAAATTTGTTAATTTTGTTGGCCATTTATCTCTTATTTTATAGATTTAAAATTAAAATTGTGGATATATACCTAAAAATTAAACTGTTAGTAACGTTCATCATTTTGACCAGAACAGAAAGGCATTAATTAAAAAAAATTGTAAGAAACTGTGATCATCCTAAATTAATTTTAAATTTTATTGGGTACCGAGTGGGTGGCGAGTTGGTGTAGTGGCAGCGTACCAGCCTCTTAGCCGTGAAGACCCGGGTTCGATCCCCGCACTGTCCATTGGACTTTTTCATAGCTCGTCACATCACAGAAGGCAATGGCAAACCACTGTGTAGTATTTCTGCCTAGTAAACCCTCTCACATGTGCTTCGGAAGGCACGTTAAGCCAGTGGTCCCCATATCTGTGTCTAATTGGTACGCAACACAGATATGTGTGAGAGGGCGCCTACACTCTAAAATAGAGTATGGCACCGCAAGAAGAAGAAGATTGGGTACCTAAGTTTCAGATGGATAAAGTATTTTTTATATATCTATCTTAATATAATTATTATATTAGACATTATCTTGACAAAAATATGTAGTATATGTAGTATTTAACTATAAAAATGTAATGTGTAGTTCGCCTCCTCGCGGTGCACCCTGAATAGCGTCTACTAGTAGAAGTAAACTAAATGAGTTAACACTTTGGGAAGCCAGATCAGTCATTGCACACTCCTGGCGCTGACAAGTACAATTCCTTGGATTATGGACTAACCTAGCATAATAATTATGTTTGACCTTACATATTTTAAATCTCTCCGTTTACATATTTTGTTTTTGTATTTTATATTCTTTTATCATATTATGTATCGTACTGTAACCCCCATACGCAAAATAAAAATAAAACTATACAAATTTACCAAAGATTTATTTTATATCTGTATCATCAACAGCACAAAAAAAATACCTAGCTAGACAAAATCTTTATAGGTAACCTGATTTTTTTTTAAATATACTCTTTTCCATATTTTATAAAAAGTTCTACCATCTTTGTTAAGGTGGTTTAAAATTATATAAAATAATTGTGTTATTTCAAAACTTGTTGAATATTACTAGAGGTCTGTAGTAAATTATTATTATTAATTTAATATTACCAAGGACAATCTAACATAAGATGTAATGTAATAAACGTAAATTTTATTGACAATATATTTTTAAAATTAATTTCCTATGAAAATTTTTTGATAAGATTAACAGTAAATATTATAATTTATTATAGGTATAAGCGGACTTTCTGCAAAAAAGAAACACATCACGTAATTAAATTGTAATAAAAAAAAGATAATATTATTTTAATAACTGAAATAGGCTAAAAAGTATTATTTACAATTTATATTTTTTTAAGGTACTTAATATTTATTTAAATTTTGTCATTAAAAAGCCAATAATACTTAGCGTTTAGTTGCCATATTTTTTTTATATTTAAATAATCCTTATAGTACCCGCAATAAATTAAATATTAAGAAAAACCTATAAAAAATTGCCATAATTTGTAATTAACTTTTAAAATAAAAATTTTAAAATGATATTTTTAAAATTTTCTAGTATATAATTGCCATGGTAAATTAATTATAAATATTAAATAAAATATTGTGTTTTTAATTTGTTTTTATCCGTTTATTAAAAAAAAATCAATACATTTATTTTCTAAGGGCATAAGAAATATTTAAAAAGTAAAATATTTTATATACAAGGTAGTTTTTATTCCTTACAAAGGTAATAGTATTTTAAAATGTTTTAATTTTTATTTATTTATTTCGGCAAGCCTAAGAGTTCTCCTAAAAAAATCTATATATTTTTTATACTTTCTTAAATCTCTTTTTGACTTTTTAAGATTTATGTTAAAATCTTAAAATTATCCTGGGAAAATTCATTTAAAAAACTTTTAACGCAGGAAAATGCAACTTCTTGCCACGTATATAATTTTTAGTGAAAAAAAATTAAATATTTTTTTATTAAAAAACTACTTTATACCTACTAAGGAAGGTACCCACAAAATTAATAGATAAAATAAGAATTTAATAGAGTTGTAATATGACACGGATAAAAAAAAATTAACGAGCAACGCTTAAAAAAGGAGGTGTTGATTTTTAAAAAGGGCGATTTAAGGCTGATTTGATTTTTATCTTTTTTAGTTTTTATAAAGAAAGTTAATTTTTTCCTTTTTTTTCAGCTTGGACGCAAGAGGTGGTCCCATATCTGAAGCATCGCAATTGGCAATGAGTGACGATCTTGGACGACGCTCTTATTTTATTGTCAATGAAGAACCGTCAAAGGCCAGGCTTCGTATACAGCAAGTTAATGAAGGAGATCAAGGTGTATTTAGATGCCGAGTGGATTTTGTTAATTCACCCACTAGAAACTTTCAAGTCAATCTAACATTAGTAGGTTAGCAATTTTCTACTTAGCTTTATTTATGGTTTAAACAAAAAATACTAAATTGTCAATGTCAGTTAGTAAAAACAATTTTGTAGTTTCTTATCTGTTTTGAGTAATATAATTAAATAATTTATGTACTACACTCATCCGTCGATAACCAATAAGTTTGGAATAACAAATATACCTTATAACGCCAATGTTTTCAAGTAAGTTTATTTTTTATTTTATATAATTTCATAAAAAAAAATATTTTATTATAGTACTAAAAACAAATCAATTTATAAAGAATTAAATCTTTTTATGTCTTTTCATATTTTTTGTTACTATTATTGCGAGAGCAGACTAGCTCTCCATAATAATCTATAAAAAAAAGTATAATTTTTAAAAAATAATATATAAATATCTATATTCTGGAGAAAAGCCAAATAATTTTTCTTTTAATTTGATATTCCCAGAAATTAAAATAAATTATAAAAACCATAAAAAATTTATCTAAATATATGATATGCAGTACCTATGCATATTTTGTAAACAGACATACCAGGACTGGAAAACAGCCCTTAAGTCGAAATAATGCAATTAACGTAAACTTACCTTATTTCAAAGTTTATAATAACTAACATACAGGGTGACAACCTTTTAATTTTGCTTTCGTTTTTTCGTAATAATGTCTTAACTAAATGAAATAGCGGTACAAAATTGGGACATTGGGGGGTTCCTTAGGGCGATAAATTCAAATTCGTCCATGCTTTTCAAATTGCTAGTAGAGGGCGCTAGCTACGGCCTACCCCACTTGTTTTAGATGGCACTTTTTTTAAGCTAAGTATTATGTTTATTAAAAAATAAGTAACTATAATTCCCACTGCGTCAAAAATGTATACCTCATTTAGGTCTCTAGGAGCAACTGTTTTCAAGATGAACGCATTTTAAAGAACCCCGCCATTTTTCTATGGAAAATGGGTTTTGACCAATTATTTTTCACAGGCTGATCAAAAGTCTCCACAGGCACAAAACCCAAAAACCCCTCCAACCCCCCAAAATTAGCCTTAAAAGTCACTAGGGATTTGGAGACCTTTAACGGTGATTTTAGGGTGGTTAAAGGGGTTTTTGGGTTTTGTGTCCGTGAGACTTTTGATCAGCGTGTTAAAAACTATTACTTTGCAAAGTTTAAAAACAATTGGCTAAAATTCATTTTTCCTAGGTCCATTAAAGTCCGTTTATCTCGAAAACATTTGTTTCTAGAGACCTACATGAGGTAGGTAGGTAGGTAGGTTTAAAGTGAGTGGACTTTTTACGCCTTCCACTGCGACCGCTCGGTCTATTGTGGCTCACACCTTTTTATATTTCTCCCAATAGGATAGGACTTCTAATGAATCCGATACCAGATTAGGAGAGAGTTTTAACATCTCCTCTTACTCGTGTCGCTACCGGACACAAGCACAATGTATTCTGATGTGTTCTGGTGTCCCTGTCTCCTGGAGAGTATGACGAGCAAACAATTAGATCCGTCATGCCCTCCTCTCCCGGTCTAGTGACGTTGGTAGCTACCAGATTCTTGTTACAGAATCCAGATGTTCCTTCTGAGGCCGCATCTCCGGCCTTATCCTATGAAAACGGTCCTATCCTCCTTCTGTTTAAAGCCAGGGAACCCTTTTTCCCATTAAAGCGGTTCTGTCCTCTTTCTGTTTGGAGCTAGGGAAGTAATAGTCCACCGCGACAGAGCCCCACGTTACCGCTGTAAGGCTAGAGATACTCTGAGAAGCCGCCCTGTATCTCAGAGGCACCGTTGGTGACACCTATTTAAGGCACAGGATATCATTTACTCATCAGTACGGTATGCCAGCACCTTGAGTTAAGCCTTGTGTTCGTCTTAGCTTCAGATCCCGTTGCATACGGTGGCAATAAAAGTTGCCGATAACCAGCAACTCTAGCGCATGTTCCAAAAGATCCTACTGGGCTCAACCACGACGAGGACGTGTGAACACAGCAGTTGGAACCTACATGAGGACTACATTTTTGACGTAGCGGGAATTATACTAACTTTTTTTTTAATAAACGGGTCAATATACTAAGCTTAAAAAAAGTTATGCAATCTAAAAGAAGTGGGGTAGGCCGTAGCTAGCGCCCTCTACTAGCAACTTTAAAAGCATGGATGAATTTAAATTTCTTGACTTAAAAACCCCCAAAATCTCCAATTTTGTACCGCTATGTCATTTAGTTAAAAAATTATTACGAAAAAACAAAAACAAAATTAAAAGTTTGCCACCCTGTATCTTAGTTATTATCAACTTTGGGATAAGGCAAGTTTAGGTTAATTGCATTATTTGGACCTAAGGAATCTGCTGCTGCTCTGTGTCGCATACTTCTGGACACCCTGTAAAATGTTTATTTATATATTTTTTGTAATTTCAAACCTACCGTAATGTTTAGGATTCAAATTTTATTCAAATGTTTTTAAATAATCAGGCAATTTTGATTACAAAAAAAAATATGACATAACAATAAATAAAAATAATAAAATAATGTTTCCATTGTTTATTGCATTTAAATTTTCCGTTTAAAAAAGTTAAGGTAGTTTAAAAGCTATAATAATTTATAGGGAATAAAGGGTACAGGTTTTTTTATAAAAAATGACTTATATACTAAATCTCCTTTAAAAAGTGTAATAGTAATTTTTGTTTTAAACAACACCTTAAGATGGCTTTAAAAATTAATGCTTTAAAATTGCATCCTGGCACTTTTTACTGCAAAATCGCAAAATAAAAATTACGTATAGATCTATAACTTAATTATTTAAGAATCTTCTGTTATTTTGGGTTAAAACATTTTAGCTTTTAGTCAGGTTAAACAATTTTTTAAATATTAAATAATAAATGCAATAGCTTTTAACTGGAATTTATCAGGTTTTAAGAAATAATACTTACCTACAGCTTTCTTAACATCCAGTTCTTATTAATAATAATTTTATGAAATGCCTCTTTAAATATTTTAGTTTTTATTTAAATATTTTTTATTTTGACATGCAATTTGAAAGTAAAAATAAAGAGCCATATTTATAATGGCCTTTATAAAAATATTTAAAGACTAAAATATAAAGGTATTTAATCAGGATAACAAAAAGACAAAACAAACTTTTCACCCCGTACATAAAAAATATTATACAATCAAAAATTGTAGTTGTTCCACTTATCTTCTTTGTAGTATTTTTAATATTTAAGCCAAAGTACGGGACATAAGAAAATATAATAAGCAGCTATTTCTAAGTGAACTAACACCTGCTGATACAAGATTTTAATTAAAATTAATTTAATTATTAAATTAATTAATAAAGCGCCTTTTGTAAATATAAAAAAATCCTTTTCCATCTTCCCTAAATGTCTTCTCTCCAAAAGCTTTTATATAACATGTGCCCTAAGTAATAACCTTAAATTTTTGTCTTCTTTTTTAATAAATTATTACTAAGCAATAATATACAGGGCTGATTAATAAGAATAAAACAACCCCGATTTGTCGTGAATATCAGTAAAATAAAAGCGCTTAGTCCTGTTTTTATTTCGAGTAAAAAATAGTTTGAGCATTTTTTTGTCCATGTTATTTCAGGACCCTAACAGAAGTAATCTCCAACCGTTTATTCTTAAATGGGAAAAGTGGTCAGGTGATAAAAAGCCGTCAACTTTTTTTTAACGTTTTTTAGCTTAATAAATTTGATTAGGTAGTTTTCATTCAAATAAATTTTAAAATATTTACGACTAATTATCTAATATAACGCTTTTGCACTTTTATTACTATTATTTATTTTGTACTTAGTACGATTGTAATTTAAAAGGTGCTACGTATAATTTTAAAAATTTTTTGTTATTTGAAACAAAAAAGCATTTAATGCTATTTCTTTTACTATTAGTAAAATGATTTTAATATTTTGTTTTTTAAAAGGAAAGTGAGTATAAAATTTTACGATTCTTATCATTTTCTTGTTCATAATATAATTAGTCAAATTCTATTAGTTTATTATGCTATGTTATTTAATGATTATGTAAAAAAATATAAATAGAAGCAGGTATTTTTGTACTTTGCTTAGAGAAGAATCCCATTTAGTATCTCACACACTAATATATCTCGGCCTAAAAAAAATGTTTTGCTTAAATTGGGTTGTTCTACTGCAAAGAGGGAATCGATAATTAATTTTAATTATGAAAGCTGTGTTTAGGAAGACATAATCGGTGACAAATTAAACATGGTTTTTCTAAAATAATATATTTATTAGGAAACCAGGAAAGTTGCGATTTTTAACCTGTGAGTGTAAACCCTTCTTTGGGTCCCAGGATATTAAGCACAGCTTCAGGTATATGCCTTACAATAATTTAAAAGCTTAAGGATGTCACATATAAAAAATATTTTTTGAAAAAAATGAAATAAAGATCTCTTTGACAGCCATTAATAAACTTGTTAAATAATAAGCAAATGGATAATAAAGCATTGGAATTTAAGTTTAATAATTGTTTTTTGGAGGAGTGTTTTTTATGAAGAGCACTCTTAATCGTTATAATATTGGTCTGACAGGAGCACATATTAAGTCTATGAATTTCACATTAAATATTATTAAAATACTTTATCGATACTATATAATTCAGCTGTTCATAAATACTAGGATAAGCTTTTTTGTAATTAGATTGTTTAAAGACCACCACTAAAGTAAAAAAAAATATGGCACATAAAAAGTACCATTTTGTACTAATTATTATAATTTTAATTACACGTATATGACGTCAAAAAGATTATAATTTTTTTGATTATAAGTCAGTTCACAAACGCTTAAAGCCTAAGTACTAATGTACTGTGGGTGTCTTAACTCTGTGAGTTTATTAACACTGGATTTAACGATTTAGGGGAATAGAGAAATCCGCTAGAGACAGAAGATTTTACAACCCAGACACCTAAGGGATGAAAAAAGAACAAAGAAGGAACATTGGGGCCTTTTTAGATTAAATATTAACGGGTGCATGAAAGTATCACTTCGTGTTAACTAATTACTTTTTAAGGTTCAAAATATGGCTGATGTATCGCTACAATTTTTTTTACAAATAGGTTGTTAGTTCGCTATTTTATTTGTCGCCTATAATTAATTTTATTAAAATTCATTTTCTATTTTTTTTATTTTTTAAAAATCAGATAAAGTGTTTTTAATTAATTTATTTAACCTTTTGAGTAACCGGAGGTGCTACTTTATTTAACATTTTATCTAACAACTTTATTATCACGTAGCAGTTAGTTATTTTAATTTAATTATTTTCCGTTTAAAAAACTTTTTATTTTTAATATAGAAAGAAATTGGTGTAACGTTAGGTTCTCATAGATAAAAATATTTTTTACCCGCATTTTGGTTAAATGCTACTCAATGTGTTGCCTTATCTTTAAAAAATTTAATATGGCATTTATTAGGACTTAGTTTTCTACATAATGTGTCAAGTCCTAATTTGAATCACTTGTTTGTTTAAATATTTTACCCTCGTGTATATATATTATATATACAGGATGATTCATGAAAATATGTCAATACTTCAGGTACGTAGTCAGGGTCCAAAAATAAACATAAAAGTCTAAACAAATATGGGTCCGCAAGGCCTTCATTTTCCGAAGAACAAGGTCTTAAAGTTTTTATTTAATTTTTCTATTTTTTAAATAAAATTATGAAACCTAGCTTATGTTTTGCTGAACATAATTTAAGAACAATAATTTTATAAAAGTTAAAAACATATTGTTTAATTATACATTTTGTTTATTTTTTTTTAATTTTGCTATAATAAAATCAAATGAGTCGTATTTTTTTTAAATCCAAATATCTCGAAAACGGTTGCTTATATCAACTTTTAACAAGTATACCTTTTTGACGTAAAAATGACAAAAAATTATATAATTAACTTAAAAATGTAATGCAGGGTCGTACCAAAGAGTTTTGATTGTTCAAAATAGTAAAAAGACGTGTAGGTGGCACCCCCTACAAGTAAGAGCCGTACTAACATTAGTTTCGAATCCGTCATACCAGAAAACCGTCGGAGATCAATTTTTACTTCAATATTTACATTATCATAGATTTTATTTTAAAAATAGAAACATTAAATAAAAACATTAACACCTGTATTTCTGAATTGAAGACCTTGCGGTCCCATATTTGTATAGACTTTTATGTTTATTTTTGGACCCTAACTACGTACTTGAAGTATTAAGATAATAAATAGGGTGTGTTATAAAAATGAGCTCCTATTTTTATAGTCAAATTACATAACTAATTTTTATATTAAAAGAACCTAACTGCAAACAAAAACAATTCTTTTTTTATAAGAGATTGGGAAAATTGCCAATTGGTTAAAAAATAGATAATATAAATGAGATCTTTTGAAATAAAGTAACGTTTATTATGTTTAACACATTTTCATCTATAATATCATAATAATAATAATGATATCCCCCACACCAAAACATAAATGCAAAGGTAATCATGTAAAAAAGCTTTTTACTAAAGATTTTTTAACCCTTTTAAAGTGCTAAAATCCTAAATAAAACCGCGCAGTTTGCTTCTGTAACGAGCCACCAGAAAAGGTTCTACACTGGGTATTATACTTTCTAATGACTCTTTTATTAGGTGCCGAAAAGATTGTTTACTCTATCCTTTGTGAATCTTTTTCAGAGCAGCCATCGAGGCCGCGAATATTTGATGCAGAAGGGAGAGAAGTCAAGCTGAATGCTACGGCCGGACCCTTTTTAGAAGGGCACGAACTCTTTCTGTCATGCCAGGTCAATGGAGGTGAGTCCTGGGTAATTTGTTATCTCTGACAGATAATCCTTTTAAAGTAAAAGTGGGACAAATTTACAGTTCTTTGTGAATGCGATATAAAGTTTATCTGGGTCAACTTTTATATTTACTTTTAACGATTTACTAGACGACTTTGCAAGAATTCAAAAAAAAAAATCTTTTTATTTTTTTTCCGTGCAAAATTGTGGTAATTTTTTACCTAATTACACTTCTGCCGATTTTAATGTTTTTTGAATCCGGTATTTTTGGGCCGCTGATCGCTAGTCTAAAGTCAATTTTTCTTGGCAACGTTTCATTCTCGAGATATTCATCATCAGATTAATTACACCCTTGTCGATATTGATGATTTTTTGTATACGGGGTTTTTTTTTTTGGCCGCTAATGATGAACCTAATTCAATTTTTTTGGCAAGGTTTTGTTCTGATATTTTCTATCAAACTTGAAAATTAAACTAACCGCAAATTCACTGTAGTTTTCCTTCTCTTTGCACAAAATAACCAATTTTACCAATTTTGTGCAAAAAGAAGGGAGAATATAGTGAAAGTGTGGTTAGTAAAATTTTCAAGTTCGATGATAAATATCTCTATAACGAAACGTTGTCGAAAAAAAAGATGACTTTAGATTCCCGATCAGCCACCCAAAAAACCTCCGTATGCAAAAAATCATAAAAATTGTATTAGTTAGGTAAAAAATTACCCTAATTTTTACAATACATTTTTTACTTTAGATATGTAGGTTTAAAAAAAAATAATAAAAATACACACCATTATCACAAAATTTTTGCTTTGGGTGTAAGGAAGTGTTATAACTGACTGTATCTTTTAAGTTATTTGAATAATTTCAGTAAGCATATTTGGCGCAGTATTGGAATTCCTGCAGGACGATTTTAATTTTTTTCTTGCGAAAAGTTTCAGTTATATTTCCTCACAACCTACTTTAATTATCAAAAACAATTTTAATTAATTTTTTTTGTCGGATAATTTTATGTTTAGATTTAGCTTAAAGTGTTTTAGCTTTTTATTAAGGTATTTTATAAATAATTGGGTATTCAATTTTAAATATTTTTAAATTTGATTACCTTATACGAATCTGTTATGAGTTAGAAAAAATTGTAGCTTACATCTGTATTTAAAGCTGTAGTGGTATCCCACTAATTCTTGTTGTTAAATTTGTTCCAATTAGAACGGTTTTCTGATGACCAAAAATAAAAAAGTAACAATAAATATTCGGTCACATTAAGTACCTAGTTCTTGTGTGTGGGTATTTTGGTGGCTCAAGGAAATTAACATAATTACGATCTCCACAGACGTAATTGAAGGTAAAAAAAAGGATGATAAAATCAAATAAAAAAAATAGCGCAACATAAGACCAATTGCGACAGGAAATTTAAACTTAAGGTTATTAAATAGAACTTACAATTTTTCTTCTTACAATCTCTACCTAAGGTGTGTTCTTGGGTCTTTGGTTTTTTTTAACCGACGTATATTTGTAGATGGCATTTTTTTCTGCTGTTACCAAGTTAATGCTGGGCTGCCCCAGGGCTTAGTACAAACTCTGCTTTTACTTTAAAGTAACAGTCTTTTCTCTTCCACAAACATTTGTATTCATAGTTTTGCCGACGATAATCTCCTTCTCTCAAATATTTAGTTTCTCAAGCCAGCCTCTAAGCCTGATTTGGAAAACAACCGCAGGGTAATGCAGATATCTTTTTTACAAGGCCTTAAATTAATCTTGGATTGGGATGCCAAAAATCTGGTCCAGTTTAATGCCTCCAATATACAGTAATGTTCGCTGTCACCAAAAAAGTATATTAATGTTCATCCGTTGCATATAAGCGGTCGAGTACTGTAGAACAAAGAGTCACTTAATCTTGTTCACGTTAATTTTAGGGACAACCATAACAAAAATAAGCATATTACATCCATATATTTAGGTATAGTCTGCCTCAAAGTATATCGTTATGGCTTTTGAGGGACCATACTCCAATAAACCTTTAACGATTTTATTACCTATTGTTATTTCTTGAGTATTAACCATTAGGCATATAAATATTTTGGCTAATATTTTAGTGGCAGTGTTGAATAACCGTTTTTACTGTCCGAAAAAGTTGTTTTACGAGAATATAACTATGACGCGTCGAAACCATTTGTCATTAGATGCAAAACAGGTTGTGAAAAATGTGTATGAAACTACCAGTTGAGAGCTGGAAAAATTCATTACAGCAAATTATAAAAATAAAGGACTCTTACATTTCTATCCAAAACAACATAAACCCTATTGTAATTAATCTCAATGATGACTCTGATAGTAAAACAGAATTAGATTTAGATATTTAAATTAAAAATGTAATTATGTATAGATAATGCAGTTATAAATTTATTAAAACTTTGCATATATTTAATTTCTTAATGTAATTTTAAGATTATACCTACCTAAATAAACATTAAATTATATTAATACCTGCCGATCCGCAGTTTTATTGCTGTCGGCAGGTATAATCAATAAATTAAGGCAAGAGCTAACACGGTATACTTTGAAACAGACTATGCCTTGGGAATAAACAACCTTTCACCACAATTGGTACTCTTACGGTATATTTGTATTTAGGCCTTCAACCATGATGGACTGCTCCAAGAAAAAAAAAGAAACCCTTTAACTCTAAAAGCGGAGGTACAAAAAACCGATGATGAAATTATTAAAAAATGCGGCTATAATTTTTTTTGTTCTTATATTAATGCAAAACAATTTAAATAACTTTAATTTACCCAAATAATGCATTAAGAAGAAGATAAATAAATCAGTACTATCTTTGTGACTTAAGATACCTCGTTTCCGGTTAACTAAAATATGAAAAAACATGTTGTTTTTATACCAAATTATTATAGTTAAGATTAAATATAAAAGCCAAAAGAAATGCCTATAATACAAGGCTTCTTTCACATTCTGTATTGCAAAATATGATTCAAAAATACGAGAATTTAAAGTTAGGTTTTGTTAAAAACTTTCGCTTTAAATAACAATTTTTGTTTACTTTTTTCTAACAAAAAAAAGTGCCATTTATGTATTTTTGTAAATGATAAATTAACATTTAATATAATAAAATATGTTAACATATGGGTTTTTAATGTTTCGTTAAAAACTTTCGCTTTACCTAACAAAAATATCTTACTTTCCCACACAACAAATTTTCATCTATGTATATTTGTATACACATTAAAAAATTATTACCGTTAAATTTTAAAAGTATGCAAAGTACGAAATAAAAGATACGACTATCGAGCGACTGCATCGCTTTTACGCTTATGTTGCATTAATCGCTGATATTGCTTAAACTATTTTTTGGGTAATAGGTCGGATATTAAATATTTATGTTCAATAAACTGTAACTCAGAGTATCTAAAAGTTTAAAGTTTAAAATTACAAATTAATTTATAACCCAAATTTGCATATTGCCATCTTTATATATACCCTTGGTATTTTAGCCTCCGAGAAACAATTAAATTTTTGTTGTTTTTACTTCCGTGATTTTTGCTATATATGCTTACTTTGAAATAAGGAAACACATTTTTGTGCCTAAGAGTCAACAAAGATAACAACAAACTATTTTCTTAAAAAATATATTTTTTGACTGTAACGATGTCAAAAAATCCTAAGTTTTTAATAAAACTGGTAAAATAAACTTAGTCGGTGGTTCTATATCATCCCATTATTAAAGGGACAGAATTAATGTTTTCTTGAAAGTGTTAGACAATTTTATGGTTTCAATAAACCTTAAATCTTGGACTTTCTTTGTTTAAATTTGTTAATTGTTACACAACGTTTCGGTTAGTAATGCATCTCCAACCGATTTCAAGTGATAACTAAAAATTATTCTTAATAGTCCACAGTACAGGCCCTCCCTGGCAAGTTGATAGCACATACTTTATAATTCGTGAGGAACTTCGTTTCGACGAGTCTACCACACTTTTCCTCTGCGACTTTTCTCGATTCCTCCACTTTTCCGCTCGAAAAAGCCCTATATTATGGCGATTTTCCAAGGTTCTAAAAAGTCACAACCAAAACTTTTGTTTTTAGCTAAAGTTACTGCAAATTTTGTTGAAAATGTGAATTTAAACTTGTCCGACAAAAATTTGTCCGACTTTTTCATGTCTACCGCTTGAAACATGCCCAAATGACAGGATATTGAAAACCGATCACCACATAGGTAATTTTTTGTAAAATTAATTGTAAATGATTTATAAAATAATATACTATGGTTTCGGTAATCACCGACAATTCCGAAAATTTATTGAAAAAATTGGAGAAACTGACTTACCTTATCATACTGTGAAAACCGTATTATACACAATATCAAATCATTCCGGGAAAAATTGAGACTGTTTAATCACAACTACAGAAGTAAATGTTTTTCAATTTTAAAACATTAAAATTCAACCACACTACTGAGACTGAGTTTCCTATGATAAATTTGAGTGTTTTGAAGATAAATTTTGATACTCGTTTCTGGACTTTGATGCCATTGCGAATCAAATTAAGATTTTTAAATTTTTTTTATACTGACAATAAAACCCTACCCCAAAAATTTAAAAAGGCATTTTTTCAGTCCGACAGCAAAAATTGGAATTTTGACTGGGTAAAAAAAATGTTTCCCACTTTGGACAAAAAAAAAAAAAAAAAAAAAGAATTTATTAAGAAAAAAATATTGTCCGAAAAAAATATATCCGCAAATCGTTAGTCCGACAAAAAAAAAAGAAAAAAAAAATTTGAAAAAATTTTTTAATAAAAATATAATTGCCAATAAATTTTTTTTTTATAAAATAAAATTAAATGTAATATGTTTTTATATATATATATATATATATATATATATATATATATATATATATATATATATATATATATATATATATATATATATATATATATATATATATATATATATATATATATATATATTATTATATCCCCCACCCCCCGCTTATGTAGCCTTTTTTTACACTTTAAAATTTTTATTTTGCAGACGACCTTTAACCTACGATGCATTTGAAAAAAAATTTTGGGTTTTTTAATGTCGAAAAAAAATGTGACGTAGTTGCTTTTTTTTTAAAGGAACACTGTGTTTTTTTTTATATATTTAGGATTTTTAGTCAACTATTTCCCTTTTAAAATTTTCCAACATCTTTAGAATTTAGAAAAAAACAATAAAAAAAAAAAAAAACGTTTTGCACCACTGTTTTTAAAAAATGAAAAAAAACCCGGTTATTAATAGAAAAAAAAGGAACTTATTAGGGGGGAATATGCTTATGTCATTTTTTATTTAACTGTAAGGGGCCCAAAAATTTTAAAATTAAAACCTTAAATTTAAAAATTTTTTTTTTCTTTTTTTAAATACGAGCCCCTGTATATTTTTAGGTGGTTAGATGTGAATTAAAATACAAAATTTTTTTAATTTAAAAATTTTGAAATTTTTTAAACATTAAAAAAAACGTTAAAAAAATCATTTTTGATGTTTTTTAATAGTAATCCATTAAAAAAAAATGATAGGTTATGAAAAACAATTTATTGAATTAATTTCCTAATAATGAATTTTTACCTAAAAATTTGGGTTAATTACAAAATGTTAGGAAAGTATTAAAAATTTAAAAAATTAGGTTTTTTAACTTTTAAAAGGGTTTTTTAAAATTAATTTTTTTCAATTAACAAATAATAATTATTTACTGGAATTTTTTTAATATGTCAAACTAAGATTTTGTAAGTTAAATAAACTCTAATTTAATAAATTTTTTTTTATAGCCACCTATCATTTTTATTCAAAAATTTTGCTATTAAAATAGATGCAAAAAAAGATTTTTAAGAAAAACTTTTTTTTTAATTTGATAGGAAATTTAAAAAAAAAAGATTTTTTTTATTTCTACACTAACGAAAAAAATATAAAAAACTCTTTTTAAAAAAAGGAAAATAAAGTGCTTTAAAAAATTTAAAAAAATTTTTGGCCCCCCAAAACAATTTAAACCCCAAAATGAAAAGGGGGTAAACCCTACTTAAAAAATTTTTTTTTTAATTCTAAATCCCCTATAATATTTTTATTCTTTTTTTTAAAAAAAAGTTTTTTTTTTTTATTTTTTTTTTGAAATTACTAAACCGATGTTGCCCCAAATTTTTTCGGGGTTATAACACGGGCCCAAAAATATAAAAAAAAAAAATTTTCCTTTAAAAAAAGCCTCTGATCACACCAAATAACCAAAAAATTTTTTTTCTGAAAAACCCCCCTAGGTTAAAGGTAACGTCTGCAAAAAAAAATTTTTCAGTTTTAAATTATTTAAGACGGGAGGTGGCTGGGGGCTTTAAATTTTATATATATATATATATATATATATATATATATATATATATATATATATATATATATATATATATATATATATATATATATATATATATATATATATATATATATATATATATATATTAAAATATATATTTTTTTTTTTTTGGGGGTTTTTGGGTGAGACGACACTGCGGATTATCCCAACTGTCCCAAGTAGACGGTCTTTCATCCAAGTTATGGCGTTATGGGGAGATTTAATTAAAAAGGCGTGCTTTTTAAACCCCTTTGTACAAGGCCTTTTTCGCTTATAATATTGATAAAGTTGTCTTTAAAACGTTAACACACATGAAGTTTGTGATTCCTTAAAATAAAAAAACTTTGTTTAAACTTACAAATATGCTTGACTTTAAAAAAATTTTGGAAATTAAATTTGATTTAAAATAAATAATGAGAGTGTTTAAGGTAAAAAAAAAAATAAAAAATTTTAAAAAGGGTTTTTAAAAAAAAAAAAAAAAAATAGGAGACCTGTTTTTTTTTGGGATTTGGTATAACTTTTTAATTTTGAACTTTTTTTTATAACCTTTTTGTTTTTTTTTTAAAAAGGGGTTTACTCCTGTACAATTTTTTATTTTTTGACCTACCCTGCACTTAAAAGTTACAGTGACGTTGCATTGTTGTTACCAAAAAACTTTTTTTAACCTGATTTTCAATGAAAAGGTGTTAATCTAGGATCCGGGTTTTTAAAACGACGGTTTCGGAACATTCCCCAAAAAATTTTTTATGTGGTTTTTTTTTTTTTTTTGAAGGAAAAAAAGGGGCACTAAATTGTCAGACAGGTGTATAACTATTTTTTCAAAAATTTAAAAAAAAAAGTAAAATTAGGTTTTTTGGGTTTAAAGATTTTTTTTACCCCGTCAAAATTCCAATTTAGCGTCGAACGAAAAAAGGGCTTGAAATTTGTCGGAAAAAAACCCAATGATATTTTATAAATTATTTACAATTAATTTTCCAAAAAATTTCCTATGTGGTGATCGGTTTTTAATATCCTGTCATTTTGGGCATGTTTTGCGGTAGACATGAAAAAGTCGGACAAATTTTTTCGGACAAGTGTAAAATTTACATTTTCAACAAAATTTGGGAACTTTAGCTAAAAAAAAAAGTTTTGGTTTGGGCTTTTTTGAACCTTGGAAAATCCCATAATATAGGGTTTTCGAGGGAAAAAGGGGGGAATCGAAAAAGTCGCAGAGGAAAAATTAGACTCGTCAAAAGAAGTTCCTCACGAATTTAAATATGTGCTAATCAACTTGCCGGGGGGGCCCTTTTTACTGGGACTATAAAATCTACGACTTTTATACACCCCTAATTCACCAAAACAGACGATTTTTACGGTTCACAAAGCTACCCGATATTCGAAATATCGATATAGGCTTCTAAATACATTTTTTGTTTATAATTATTACAGCTTATTTAAATTTTCTTTTCTTCCAGTGGATATCTTTATGAATAGATTGTGCTTCCGACCATTGTATGCGGTGTTGTTTTAACCAAGGATGTTCGTCAATCCCTGACTTCGACGTTTCACCTCGTTCCGTATGTTTTTTGTGCCCTTTAGTTCTAACTTCAAGTGGTTTTTTTATTTCCCCGATGTATACCTCACTACATTTACAGGAAACTTGGAAGATACAGTCATTATTTGAAACATTGTTGTCTGGTCTCGACATAGTTTTATTGTATGGGCAGGTAATGACTTAGAACTTGAAGGTTTTTTAAAACATCTAAATTGCCTCCGACCTTGTATTAAATTCACAATGGAAAAGGAGCAAAATACGGCCCCACCTTTTCTTGACGTTCTAGTCAAACGAAATAATGGACATATACAAACATTGGTATACAGAAAACCTACCCACACTGGACAATATTTACACTAGAATTCTGGTCACTCTAACGGAACGAAACAGGGGGTCATACGTACTCTATATAATCGTGCAGTGACCTTATGTAACAGTAAGGAATCCCTGCTAGAGGCAATAAGTTACATAACTAGGGAACTTAAGCAGCACGGATACAGTGAGAGAGTGGTAAAGAAAATAATCCAAAAATATTAAAATAAGACAAAAAACTCTATCATGAACGAGAGTTCACATGATCAAATATTTATGACAATACTATATATTAAAGAAACTTCGAACAAGTATAATATTAAAACAGCATTTAAATCCCAAACTATTTTAAAGTATTCTCACTAAGACGAGACCAGAAAACAATGTTTTAAATAATGACTATATCTACCAAATTCCCTGTGAATGTGGTAAGGTATAGATCGGAAAAACCACAACTAACCACTCGAAGGTAGAGTTAAAGAACACAAAGAACATGCGGAACGAGGTAAAACGTCAAAGTCAGGGATTGAATTGGAAGAAAAAACTATTTATAAAGAAACCCACTGGAAAAAAAGTAAATTTAAAGAAGCTGTAAGAATTTTAAACAACCAATATGTATTTAGCAAGCCTAGTGTCGATACTCCAAGTACTTGGCCGCCGTTACTGAACCGTGAAAAGTCGGACAAGCTTCGTTGAACAAGGAATACTATATAAGTCGTACCTTTTTAAAATAGTTTTTAGCTATAACTTAAAACGGTTGGAAATACATCACCGACACACAATTGTTACACAACCGAATCGTTGTGTAACAATTAACAAATAAAGGCAATGAAAGTCCAAGATTTTACTGTTATTGGGACAAAATTAATTACATCAGGCAAACCAAAAATATTCAACGACAACTTTAATATAAAAACTGGTTAAAGAAAGATATTTATTTTAGACATTTTTATTATGCATATTTTGGTTCTATTTGATACAAAACTGATTAAAAAAGTGGTAAATTCTAAGAGAGAGACGTAAGTTATATGTATACAAGAGAACTAATATAGGCAAGTAACTCAAATTTGGTATAGAAATTCTTTGGGTTTGGTTAATAGAAAACGATTTTAATTGTCACAGATCGAGTATAAGTCAAAGACGTACTATTACCGTTTAAAATATTTTTAAAAAATCAAACAATCTATTCAAAGTTTAGTTATTTAAAGTTTTTGGAAAAATTGTTTTATACAAGAATTAGTTAAGTTTATTTTCTTGATTCCATATTTTTTGGTGTTAAAAGAATACAATCAAAACAGTGAATTATTCTTTTCTTACACATACTAACCAAAGGTTTTTATTTTGCTAAGTTGAACGCGTAAAAATTTACATTTACATTTTACAGTTACCATACGAAACGTTAACAGATATTTGCCTTATAAGTCCAGTAGTTTCCGGAAACTAAACTTTTACAGTATGAGTGATATGTTTATGGACAAGGTAACATGAGAGAATAGTCTGGATTATCGAAACGCATACAGTAAAGATTTTTCGAACAAATAATGTACAATATTTTATTATAAAAATAATAACGTATTTTTAACCTGCTTTGTTTATCTACAAAATAAATTATTTTCTGCTTTGGAAACGGATTTTAAGGTTTTTGTTTACTGGTGAAAACATTAAGAAAAAAAAATAAAACAGCCAAAATGATTTAGAATAAGGGATATTTTATAAAAGTTTTAAAACAAAATAAAAAAAATAACCAAAAAAACCCCCCGAAATAATATAAATGAAAATTTAAAATTGTAAAATTTAAAATTAAATTTTTAAAAATTTTTTTTAAATTTTACCCAACCCATTTTTTTTTTATGTAGTTAAATAAAAATATGTTATAGTATAAAGTATATTGGGTATGTGGGCAGTAAAAATTTTAAATAAAAAATTTCCCCAAAAAAGTTTTACCGGAAAGTCCAAAATTTTTTCCAAACCGTCCCTAAAAAAATTTATTTTTGGAAAAAAACCAAGACCCAAAAAAGATCGGTTTCGGGCAATATTAAAATATTTTTTTTTTAAAATTCCCTTTTTAACCCTCCCAAATCTAACATGGGGTTTTTTAAAAAACCCTGTTTCAGAAAACATTGCAAAATTTTTTTTTTTGGTAAAAAAGGGGAAAGCAAACATTTCTTTTATACCAGTTTTTTTTATTTTTAATATTCATTTACTTATGTTTTTTATCTGCCTTTTTATTATTTTTTTTATTAAAAATAAAAAATTTTTTTTTAAAAAAGTTTTTTTTCCCTTTTTTTTGTTTAAGGAAATTTTAAAATTTTTGGATTATATCCCAAAAGTAAAAATTTATTATTTGTTTTTTTTAAAATATACCCATTTAAAAAAAAATTCTTTTTTTAAAAACCCAAAATTTTGTTATAGGTTATTTTTTTATATAGTATATGTAAAAATTTTAAAGGAAAAAAATAAACTTTACTACACGGGGTGGCAAGATAACCCCCTTTAAAAAAAGGCTTTTCCATATAAAAACCATTTGTTTTTTTTTTATTTTTGGGGACACCCAAAAACCCCTTTTCTGTCACGGGGGGAAAAATTGAGTAAATTAAACAGGTAAAAAAAAAACATTTTTAGAAAAAAGAAAACATATATTTAATGTTCTAAGTATGATAAGATTTTATTTATTTAAAAATTTTTTTTAATATAAAATTTAAAATAAATTTTTTTTTAACAAAAGTTGTCTAGGAACCACCACAAGAACTAAATAATTAACTTTAAAGGAAAGATGTACCATTTACTAAGTTCCAAAAATTTTTAACAAAGGGGTTTGGAATTAATATTGTTTTTTTTTTTTACCTTGGGAAGTCCACGAAGGCTTTGCCTTTCCCTAACAAATTGGGTTTTAAATTAGTGGGGGGAGTTTGGGTTTCCCTGGACTTAAATATTTGGAGATTGGGGGGAAAAGGGAAAAACCTTTGGGGAAAGGGCCCATAGTCTTAAATTTAAAATAAAAGAAGGGGAAAAAAGCGGAAAAGTTGGGGCCTCTCTAATTTAAAACCAAAAAAATATAAAAAAAATTTCCCGTTTGCCTGTTGGGAGCCCCCGGGGGAAGGAAAAACCCAACTTATCTGGGAAACCCGGGGGCAAAAAAAAGGGTATCTGTTAAGGTGGGACCAAATAAAAAGGAATTTTTTTTTTTAAATGGAGTCCAAAAATTGGTGGTTTTTTGTATGGGGCCCCTTTTTCCCAGCATAGAACAATATTCTGGCTTTTTGTTTTGGGGAACAAAATTAAGGATGATTTAGGGGAAAAGAATTTAGATTTTTGGGCCCCAATCCAAGATAAGTTTGAGGGTCTTTTTAAAATGAGATATCTGAATTGATCGGGTTTAACCCCAAATTAAAATTTTGGTGGTTTAAGAAATTAAAAATTAAGGGGAAAGGTACTATTTCGGGCAAAATATAAAGGGGTTTTATTGTAGAAGAGAAATACTTAGAACTGTGGGAAAAAAAGGTGAGGAAAATAAAATATTATGTAAGGTTGGAAAACACCAAAATTTTGGGCTTACCGAAGTGACATTTTTGGGGAAAGTATTAAAATGGCAAAAACCCGGGTTTTCCCAACCAGAACAAAATTCCAGTTATTCCCTGTAGTGCCAAGGCAAAAAAAAAATTAAAAATTTTTTGCTGTTTTACAAAAAAGGATTGGGATTAAAGGGGAACGACTAAATTTAATTAAACACTGTAATAATGGGGTATGTTTGTTATTAAAAAAAAGTGTACACTATTTTTCAATTTTTTTTACGTAAGCCCCTTTGGGGGAAAGGGGGATTTTAGGACTACTTGGGTAAAAAAAAATGTAAAATAATGTAAAATATTTCTGAAAAAACAAAAACCAAAGGGGTAATCCCATTATCTAGAAACCGTCCCCGGGGGTAAACCCAAAAAATACTTTATAAAAACATAAAGCCGCCACAATTATTTATAAGGCCTTTTGCCTGAAAAAAATGCACTGGCCCCGTCATTTCAGAGAATGACGGATTTGACCGACATAATAAAAAAAAAATTTTTTGAAAATTAATAAAACAATATTTAAAAAATTTCCCCCAAAATTGTTTTTTAAATTTAAACTTTTTTTAACCCATCAGTTCCGATTTTTTTACTAAATACACCCCCTAAAAAAATTTTTTTAAGGGAAAAGAACCTATAAAATAACCACAGTTCTAATCGGGGGCTATTAAAAAAAGTTAGAAAATGTTACGCTTAGTATTTGAGTTTTTAGGCATAGTAACTTTTCAATAAAATTGGTAAAAGTTTTTAGATAAAAATGATTTTTGGGTTTTTTTCAATTAAAAAAAAACCAGCCGCAATGCATTTTCCACGAAATTAAAAAGCAAAAAATTAAAAAGAATTTTTGAAATATTTTTAGACCCCTAGGAAGTATCTTTAATTTAAGTCGATGAATAAAAACCAAAAATGTTTTTTTTCCCCTTTTTTTTTTAGCTTAAAAAAAAAGGGAAATTTTTTCGATAAAACTTTGTAAAGAGGTTCTACGTAACACAAATAATATTAGGTAAAATTTGGGATTAACGAATTTTTGGACAAATGATCAAAGGGAATTTAAATTTTTTTCCCTTTTTATTATGAGGGATTTACGCTACACCCTTTGAAATCGAGCAAAGAACGCGGAGACGGTGGGGGGAGACTAACAAACTCCCCTAGCACATTGTTCGTATAGCCCCATTAAAAATATTATATTTTATTTAGGCCCCTTTCCCAAATTTTGGTGATCGATGCGATGTTGTTTCCGACGGCCCACAGGAGATAACGTTTTTCAGTATCTATTTTTCACTTAAATTACATGCATTTTAAAGGTATGAAAATAATCCCCCGCCCTCCCTAAAAGGATTTTTTTTAAAATGGGGTCGAGTTAAAAGAAAAAGTATCCAGTAACATAAAAAAATTTTTAGGGTGACTTTCACTCGGGGGAAAAAATTTAAAAAATTAAACCAAAAATTTAAAAAAAAAAATTTCAGCAAGGGGAAAAATAGATTTAAGGTTCTTTCATGTAGTTTTTGGAAATTTATAACCCTTTTTGGAAAAAAAATTTTCCCCGAACCCTAAAAATTTGGGGGCCCTTAAGAGGGGTCCAAATTTAAAAGTCCATTCCGGGGGGAATTGGGCCTTTTTTTTTAAAAACCCAAAGGGGTATT
>JAHBCN010003242.1:0-78006 GCA_019359885.1 Listronotus oregonensis | reverse complement strand
ATTACCGCCAACAGGGTCGCTGCGGACGAGCCAGAAAAGCGACAGTTAGGCAAGATCGTCTAATAACACGAAACGTCACTCGCTGTAGGACTCTTAATGCTACCAAAAATTGCCGAAGTTTCCAAGCAGCAAGTGGCGTAAGGGTCTCCACACAAACTATCAGGAGACGGCTTCATGAGCGAGGACTTAAGGCGCGCAGGCGTGCTGCCTGCCCTGCTTTGCAAGGAGGCATTGTATATTGTATATTATGGTGTGCAACACCAAATAAACTAATTTAATAATAGTTATTCCTACCATTCAAACCTAATGCCATAATAACGACGCATTTTTGCTGAATAAGTTTACAGGCACTTAAACAGCATAAATCGATTAACGGTAGAAATCATTTCGAGATATTGACACAAACTTCAACTTGGCCATTTTTAAAACAAAACACACACATATGGTCCCTTTGGCGTTCAATAACTTACCCTTTATTTAGGATTTCTAAATCAGCTACGTTTTTGGTATTTGTTGGCTCCGTATACTCATAAAATTATAACCTATTGAAAAGTGCTTAGGACATAAAAAATATACATGAAATGAGCTTTCCGAATATGAAACACTCGTTGAAATGCGTCAATCCATTTTTCAGTTATAGCTTTTTAAAAAATTGATTGCCAAAATTTGACGTTTAGAAGTGTATCACAAGCCAGAGATCCTCAATTAAAAAACTGGCATAAACGTCTAGAGATATTGATATGACCTTGGTAACAACCCATATTAAAACGACCAAAAAAATTACCACTGAAATGGGACACACTCGAATTTTTTGTTTTTTTGCAGCACTCTATTGAACACCTTGTACATCATGATAATATTCATCTTACTAAAACTAAACAATGCAGCTTAAAGTAGAAGAAACGCGGTTTTAAACTTCGTTTTAGATATTCAAAAAAGTTAATTTTTAAAAAAGTTACAGCAGTTTGAAAATGGGTCTAAAAATTAAATGGTACGATCTTTTTGTTGAGCAGTTTATTTGTTAGTATCTAGTATGTACAATTATATATTATACACTTTTCATTTTGTTTATCAATCATATAATTCTATTTGATAAATATTTTTATTATTAAGGGTCAAGAAACTTTCTTTTAACATTACGTTTGGACTCCTTGTATTTTTATACTTCGTGCTTCTGATACTTATACTTCTCTTAAATAGAATACGAGCATAACATGTGCAGGAAAGGAAAAACAAAAAAATCCAAATTAATTTTATTATATATTTTTTATTTCTATTTAAAGAATACATATTGTTTTCTAAATTCAATATTATTAAATGGTTTGCGATACATTTTGCCCAAAATGATATAATATACAGGATATACAATAAAAACAAAATACAAAATCTTAAGCGTTATATATTAATATTTATATATACGTACTTCTTAGAAGTCAAACTCATAAATCATCGCGTCTTCTATACACACACTGAACAGGTATAAAAAATCAATTTTGGACAAAGTGTACATATTTCTTTAATTATTAAATATATTATACATTCTGCGAAAGGCTTATTCTTATTTATTACATCTAACAATCGCAGCACTGATTTTAAAAACTATTTTTAGAATTGTTAATATATTTTTTTTTCATTATTCAAACATAATCTAAGATATATTGACATTTTTTTTATAATTATTAATTCAAGATAATATCTAAATGTAAATATCTTGTTTCTTAATTTTTATATGGAATGTTTAAATATAAATATGTAACTGCATGTCTTAACGGTATTATAAATATGCTAAAGGCTTTATTAGGCAAACATCCAGTGTCGCTACACTGGAATCAGTACATTATACATTTTTTTTGCAAATACTTAGAAACTATTAGTTTTGCAACCACAAATATTTCGTAATTATAAAAAATATTAAAGGTTTAAAAGTGGAAGTAAAATTGCGGGTATTATCTTTATACATTTAATTAATAATGAAAACCACATTTTAAACCATTTAAAAGATACATTTTGTACCAAAAGTTAAATAAGAAGTTCCTTTTTTAAGATTTAAATGTCTCTGTTTCTTATTAAGTTACGAAGTGTATTTTTGTATTGGTGGTAGGTTTTTTAAATATATTTTTGGGAGTTAATTTGGCGTGTACTGTAATCCTGTTTAAATAGCATCTGGCACAACTGAATATCTCTCAAAGTAAAACAAATTCTCAAAAAAATTTCCGTCAAAAAGAAACTTAACATAATTTAAAAGATTACATTTCTATTTTTTGCCGCCTTTAAAACGGGAAATCTCAGTTACTAAGGCCGAGTTTCCCACTGACATTTTTTTGCTCCTTTTGCTTCCATCCATTATATGTCACGTGTTCTATTAGCAGATCATCTACTGCGAGATCACGTGACATAAAAATCTGATCGCTCCGCTCTCATCCGAGATTTCAATGGTCTAATTGGTTGGCTGCGAGCAATTTTTCTAAGGTAAACATAAAGCTAGGGTCACACTAGCGTTTATACAACGCGCTTTGCGCGTTGTCGCATTCCAGAGTAAAAAAATTCACCGGGCACTCACTGAACAAGAGTTAAAGCCAAAAAGGCGAGATACACACAAGCGTTTTTTATACACGTATCATGACGCCCGTCATGATGCACGTTAAATAAACGCTAGTGTGTCTCTAGCCTTAGTCATAATATACATCTTAGTTTGCAGTTTCTCGATTGTTTCTACCATCGAAAGGCATCCGCAGCGTAGGTGTGTGATAGGGCTAAATAGTTTTTTTCCACAGGTGTGCAAAAAACACTACTTTTTTGCACGCATTTTAGTTCGGAAAATGTATGTTTTCCGCATAGCGTGGGAAATTTCTTTTACGCATAGAGAATATTAGAAAATATAGAAATTATTACTCGCACGCTTATTTTTTTAATCCACCAGTAGCAGTTACCGTCTTGGTTTACTACAACAACAAATATTATTATCCGCAACTATTCTGCAAAGTTCTTTAAATTGTACATTTAATATTGATATAAATAATAAATACCATTATTAAATATTTTTTTAAAAGTTCAAAATTTTTAATTATGTAGAAAATATCTTGATCATAACTCTTGCGTAAAGCATTTTTCCCGCACATAACTGCTTACCCGAATTCCTCTTTGCATCGTTCGGATATTTGCAGTCGCGTGCGGGAAAGTATACCTTTCCGCACTTGTTGGGATAGTACCTATTATGGGTATTATAATAGTAAGATGTAATTTAAAGCTAACAACAACTTCCTTTATTAAAATCGATAGCTACTTGGATGTTCGCATACCAACTCGTTCTCGCGGTTTGAATTTTTCGGTCCTTTAATACTGACTATCAAACCTTGCCAGTACTGACTACTAAATGTCTAGTATTTTTAAGTTTTTTTGTAAACGCTCATAGCTATGGGGTATAATTTTAGGTGGTTTAAGAACGTTTTCTTTTTAATTACTGACAATTCTGTCCACAGCGTCAAACTTATTTTTATCTTTTCCATTTATTTTTTGTTTTAAAGCAGAATCCAAAAAAATTATTATATTATTTTACATTTACCACCTTCTTAAATATCCTCGATTTTTCCTTTATATTTTTAGTCGTTCTTGAATTTATAAAAAACAGAACTCCGATGTTTCAGAGCTAAATCTTTGTCCTCCGAATGGAGATTACGAGCTTAGAGAGCTCTCTGAAATGAAGGAAGGAAAAAATTGAACTTTTAAAAGCAAATCTTCAATTTGTATTTTTTCGTAAATTTGATTAAATTTTATTGTCAGATCCCAAATTTCGCCAAATATCTGCATTTTTCTTAAAACAAAAGGCATCTAAAATACTAACATAAAAAAATTGTTAAGTAAACAAATTTAATGCTTAAAAGTTCGATTTTTCCCTGGGGGGAGGGGAGACACAAAAAATTAAGTTTTGTTCTCAAATTTCAAAATTATTTTTTCTACCAAAGTGTTCTTCTTAAAGCCAATAGCATCCGGTTTGTGGATAATTTTTTTAAATCCCAGAGACCCCAATCTGACTATAGGCTTCTGCGTGGTGTAAAATTTGATATTAATTTATAAATAAGAAAAGTTATATTAAGTATAAGCCTCAATGGCTAGCAAAATTAGTTTTGGCGTTCTCTTATTATTGTATTGATTTAGGTGCCACATAACGAAAAATCTACTCCCCTCTTGGCTCTCATCTGAAAGCGAATTAAAAAATTTAGTAATTTTACAGCACAAAAGAAAAAAAAACTTTCTTTCGGAGACCATAGCCGAAGTAATGTTCATATTAACGGTTTAATGCAATTTTAAGGAAAAAAATATGTTACAACAAGGTTTTATGATTAATATTTTTATTTCAGAAATAAAAGTTTAATGGTTTTAACTAAAACTGTTACTAGCTATGGCTTGGTAAACAAAAAAAAAACTGTTTTGCTCTGGAAAAGGCTATACTTTGAATATAGTGTGTGAATCAGGAAACAACCCTATTATTTATTATAGGTAAGCAATTTCTGGTTAACAAAAAATAATAAACCTTTTAGTTGAGGCCTTGATTCCATTTATGGATAAATGTTTCTCAAGACGGCAAAACAATGGTAAGTCGATATGTTTCTTCGTTACTTACAGGAATTATAAATGATTTTTTTCCTATGTGAAACAAGGTAGCCATTTTATTACTTATGGATACTTCCTCAAATTGGTACTTAACAGAAAAATCCTGAAATCCATCTTTTTTAAATACTAAAAAATAATACCGCAACCATCGTACCTAATATTTTTAAATTAGTAAATATAGATAATGCTATATTACATTTTTTACAAAAGCATATTTTTAACTAACAATTTGTTGAATAGGTACCTAGATACCTATACCTATATCCTAAAATAAAGTTATAAATATTTTTACACAATATTTGTGGTTGCTCTACATTCTACCGAACTAGAGTTATTCTAATTTTTAATATATTTTTGTAATAATAATTATCGTTAAATTTTAAAAATGTCGTCATCTAATATTAGTTACAAAATGTTTGCTTGATATAAATCAATTGCTTTGCATATTACCATATTATTTTACGTTAGAAGCAAGATATTATTTTTATATTGTATATATCGGCTAAAATATAGGTCTTTTATAAGGTTTACTCTTTACGTAGAGCTTTTTTTAGTACGCTTATTTTTATCTTAAACACAATGGCGTGTAATACAACTGATCTTTTTGACCAATATAACTATTTGCTAATAAATCCTTATAAAATGTTATATTTTTACTTCCTAAAAAAGAAAAATACACTCACATACACATAATTTGATTCAATAAAAATATATTTTTTAGTAAGTAAGCGTCAAACTTTAAAGAAAAGCTTGATATTACATATTCTATGTCAAAATCAAAAATATTCGTGTCATTATTGGGTATTGAATATGGTGGTTTTAAAAAATAAAGATATTTTAAAGAATTAAATTTTATGTTGGAGAGTGTATATTTTAGACAAATAAAACAGGCATGATATTATAAACATGGCAGCATATAACACCAAAATGTTGCTTTAAAATCTATATATAAAATTCACTGTTTGTGATAATATCAAATTTATTATTTATTAAAATATTTTGACTTGACTAGTTACACTATAATAATAAAAACTACAAAACTAATATTTTAAAGTATTATCTACAATATTTTGTACAATTTTTAGTATATTTTTTTTGAAAAAGTGGGGTCCTAATGGAGTAGGTAAGGTATTTAACAAAAGTTAAACATTTGAGAGTAACTCACAATTTTTTGCACACACAGACACCAAATTTGATAATAAAATAGAAATATTATCGAGTCTTTAAAAGGTATTATAAAGTCTTATTTTTCATCAAATTATTTACAATTTGTTTAATGCAAAAAACTGTATCCGTTATTTGTATAAATTAATTTTAGTACAAAATACTTTGCACAAGTATAAAGGTATACACATCCAAAATTCACGATCGCGAAAAAATACTATCCTTGTGCTTTAATTCTAAAATTATAGCTATGCGTAGAGTAATACAAAAATAAATACAATAGAACAACTAATACTTTTAAATGGAAAAAAAATAATGCTTTCGTATAATACAATCTTCTAACTTGAAAAACTTAGTAACATAACAAACGTATTGAATATTATCGATACTTTTTAGAAATTAAATACCTAGTTCCACAAGTGCACAGGTCTAAATTTCGTAAAAATATTTACATATTTTTATTGCACGAATTGTATTTTTTGAGAAAATTTCAGGAATCAAAATTTTAAATTTTTAACAGTTCAAGGTGCGTTTTGTTTTAAAAACTGCATTATAGTTTGCATTGTAATATTCCTAATATATACCGGGTGTTTCTCAAAGGTGGTTCCCCCCTATAACTTTTTTATTTTTTAAGATGGGAAAAAGAAATTTGGCGTGTCGATATATGACCTAATGCAATTGTTTCTGACGATTTCCGGTTTTACCGGAAATGACCTCAACTTTTGAATTTTAAATGGAACACCCTGTATTTTTTTACCCATTTGATAGAAAATGACATCCTAAATACAATGACACCCCATATGTCAACTTTTGACATTTTTCTTTAAAATTATTTAATTTTTTAAAATTCAATCTAGAGTGCCATGACGTCGTTAAAACAACCAATTTTGAGTTAACGAAGCGTGAAAAAATAGTTTTAATTATCTGTCGTGTTTTATTTCTTTTCCAGAAAGGTAAAAAGATTCCAAAATTTTATTTCTGGACATAACTCAATTTTCTCAAATGGAACGATGGTGGCTCGTTGGCATACTTAAAAAGAGCATTTTTTTGTGAATAATTTGATACCCCACACTTGATATTTTAAGTTAAATCAACACTAAAAAAGCAAAAAAATAGGCATAGTAGTTGTTGCTTATAAAATTAATAAAACATCCGTGGCATTCGAAAAGAGTCATAATGAGCATTTCGGCAATTTTGTCAGGTAGGCTTGGAAATAAACAAAAACGTTAATTCTAAACAATAATGTTAATGATGACTTATAATTAAATGCGAGTTAGTTATTTAAAGTTATTGCTATTTTAATTTAAATACCTATAAATATAATAATTATTAATAATAATATAATAATTATTATTCCTATAAGCAACAACTACTATGCTTATTTTTTAGCTTTTTTAGTGTTGATTTAACTTCGAATATCAAGTGTGGGGTATTAAATTATTCACAAAAAAATTCTCTTTTCGAATATGCCAACGAGCCACTATCGTTCCATTTGAAAAAAATGAGTTATGTCTAGAAATACAATTTTGGAATCTTTTTACCTTTCTGGAAAAGACATAAAATACGAAATATAATTAAAACTATTTTTCCACGCCCCTGAACTCAGAATTGGTTGTTTTAACGACGTCATGGCACTCTAGATTGAATTTTAAAAAATTAAATATTTATAAAGAAAAATGTCAAAATTTGACTTATGGAGTGTCATTGTATTTGGGATGTCATTTTCTATCGAATAGATAAAAAAATACAGGGTGTTCCATTTAAAATTAAATTTGTTCGATTTCGGTGAACAAATTATCGAAAAATTATTATTATAATATATATATATATATATATATATATAAATATATATATATATATATATATATATAATATATATATATATAATATATATATATATATATATATATATATATATATATATATATATATATATATATATATATATATATATATATATATATATATATATATATATTATTTAATAAACCAAAACAATTTTATTACATTTTACATTTTATTTAGGTGAATCTTTATAAATTGCTTCAAAAAATTCTTAATGTGTAGATTTAAGACAACCCCTGCCTATTTTCATACTCAAGCATTATTATTTTTCCATTTAAAAATAATATTTGATCTATTTTTTTGGTAATAAATCCAAACAGTTTCCATTAAAAATATATTAAGATCCAGCAGATAAATGAAACTTGCATTGCTTTAAAAAAAATTAAATGGAAACTATTTGAATAACTGCCTAATGCAGATTTTACCACAACCTAAAAGTAACTTACAAATAAAAACAATTAAAAATAAGTAGATGTTTTAACAATATTTGGTATGGTTTATATGGAGATCCCATTATAACGTTAAAAATAAAACAAAACAACACTATATCATCATATACAGGCTTGTCATGTAAAGGTATTAACTAACGATATAGGGAGTAAAAAGTGTAAGTATGTATGGAAGCATCTAATGGCTAAAAATTTAAGTAGTAGTACATTTATATAAAATTCTTATGGGAGTGGCCATAAATATCTAAGTGGGTCTCATATTTGATGATTTTACAAGGTATCAATCTTAGACGTTTAAGTTAAGAATATTACGCCGATTTCAAATATCTTTAAAAGAGTTGCCTAGGTCCTTTTACTATTTAGATATTTTAGAAAACCAAAATCTTTAACTTTTTTTTTTTGTTAATATTAAGCAAACCAATAAACTTCACTACTATAAATATTCTAGTCCGCACCAGGCAGTAGTAGTTCTTGCCACTACAGGCCCCATTTTGGTTTGGATCTCATGTTCAAAAATAAAACTAACCTTTTAAAAGCCCTGATACCCAGACCAAGTCTATCGACACTTGTTTTTCTACGATATCTCTCTATAATATTAATTGGAAAAAACAAACAAGAACAAACATCAGCGAACAAACGTTTTTCTTTAGTGTAGACAGTGAAAACGCGAACAAGCGTTTGTTTGTTCTTGTTCATACATGTTCGAGTAGACGTCGTCACATCAAAAGGTATGTACACACCGAAAAAACAAACAAGAACAAACATCAGCAATCAAACGTTTTTCTTTAGTGTAGACAGTTAAAACGGCGAACAAACGTTTGTTTGTTCTTGTTCACAAATGTTCCAGTGGACGTCGGTACATCAAAGAGAATTTTTGTTTTCATGGTCATCCTTAACTATTACAACTAGTTGAACAAGAGTAACCAATTAACAAAAAACACATACAAAGAAAGTGAGCAAGAACGAATGTTTGTTTTTGTTTGTTTTTTCGGTGTGTACTTACATACCTAAAGAGAAATAAATTTTGTTCGTCGTCATCCATAACTTTTCCAACTGATCGAACAAGAGTGAACAAATATTTGATTGCGCTATGTAGACAAAAAACGCGAACAATAAACAAAGAACACATACAAACAAGGTAAACAAGAACGAATGTTTGTTCTTGTTTATTAAAAAAGTTCTTTACTTAGTATAACGTGAAGAAGATGTCAGCTACCAAAAAATTAAGGAGGATTGTGCCACAAAAAAGTATTTTTAAAGATTTTTCAAAACATGACAATTTAAATAACTTTAAGTAGGATATTTGACATCAGAATACTTTTTTTTAAACCTTTATCAAAATATCACTTTGCTTGTGATAAGTTAATCAAGTCTACCTTAAAATGCATAAGCAACGAATTTGGGACCCACTTAGAATTTTGAGAAAAATTATTTCTAAATTATTAGCTTCTAAATTGGGAGCGCTACAAAAATAGTTCAAAAACTGGGAAGGCCCAAGTTTTTATAAAACATAAAAAAATAATAACCATATAAAAAAATAAAATTATATGCTTAAGCTTCAATGATAGGATGCCTAACACCAAATAATTGACATTTGAGTGCTGTTTTCTTGTACACCATTGTATCAAATAAAATGGGTAAATACTTTACATTAGCCATGTCAAAGGTTTTTTAAATTTAAGAAAATTCCCATTTATTCCTTTGTATCTCTTTACACCTTTTTTTAATATTTCAGGATTTATAACTTATTTTGCAGTGTCCTCTATTTAAAAAATATGTTGAGACCTGAAAGGAATATGACTTTCTATGCTTTACACGGGGAGCTTTGATAGCATCAAAAATTTGTACTGTATTATGCTAAAATCAAAAATACTTTACTTGCTAAAAAGTGGACTTTTATGGAGTATTATTTTCTTCAGTCTTATGTACAGTACTAGACGCAAAAACAAAGAAAACAAACTAATTACATTTTGTTAAATATTAATAAAGTGTAGAACTTTTTGACAAGGATTTTAAAAACAAAAAATTGGGAAAATTAGTATAAAAACTTGATATAAAATATGGAAACACACACTAGCTAGTAAAAAAATGAGGTTTTGGCTATTTTTATTATTTTTAAAAATAAAAATATTAGTTTTAAATTTATATAATTAAAAATATTCATAAAATTTTATCAACAGAAACCAGCAACTTTACCTGACTTGACTCTTGGACTGGTTATTCCTTACAGAAAGACAAAAAAAGATATCTTTGAATAACGGAATAAAAGAAAATCATTATTATATTACACCAGAGAAAAACTAGTTTTTAAATTATGGAGTACATAGGACAATTAAAAGTTTTTTATAAAAGGTAACGTAATAAAGTCACTGAAAATATATTTTTCTATACCGTCATACCAAATAAATTTAATATTTTGTTTAATTTTTTTATTATTTTTTAAATTCTTATTTTTGCCGATGCTTATTTACAAAACAGAAAATCGCACCACTAATAGATAACAATGGAAAGTCATTTTTGACATGACTAGTCCAGTAAATGAAGGTACAGAGCTGTAAATAAATCTGTACAGATTTCCCTTGTGGCGCAATTCTTAGGTCTTCGGGGATGCTTTCAAGCGAAAAAAAGTTTATCAACATCAACAGGTGGGAAAGGGCTGAAAATGGCCCCTTAAGGCCCGAAAAATGGATTTCCCGCTAATATCTGCCAAAATATGCGAAATGGAGAATTTTTGTTTAGACAAAAAATTAAGATCGCCTTATAATCTACAAAAATGGTCCTAATAATTTATTTCGAAAAATCGATAACTTTCGACACCCAAAAGTCCCCTCAACAGCCGCTCTACCGCTAGAACGCCGCTATCTTCATGGATTCACTTATAAGCGGGCGGATAAATTGTTCCATTACTCTGGCAATAATGTACATTTTTTAATCATTCAAAGTTCATCAGAATTGGAAAACCCGTACTTATCATTGCATATGTATTTGGGTCCATTCTGATTTTTCTAGAACATTAAAAAAAGCGGCCAAAGTTTTTTTCACAATATTTTGAGAGTATCTCATTAATTTATTGATATTAAAAAAAATGGTTTGTTATTAACATTTCTTTATTATAATAATACCTTAGCAAGTGTTTAAATATCCCAGAAAATTTCCTTCACCATCTTTCTTGCGTTTTGATAAAAAATTGTTTTGCCTATCTGCATTTTTTAGTCGTTTCTGGAGTTCTAGAAAATCTATCCAGTGTGGAATGTTATGGATTTTTCGATGGCCGTTTTTGCGAAAAATATTTGTGTTGCGAAAAAAAATGGTAGGCACCATTTTTGTAGATTTTCAGGTGATCTTCATTTTTTGTCTGAACAAAAATTCTCTAATTTGCATATTTTGGCAGATATTCGCGGGAAACTCATTTTTGGGATTTTGGGGGGCCATTTTCAGCGAGTTCCCACGTCGACGTCGTAATAAACTTTTTCTCGTTCGAAAGCATCCGCGAAGACCGAAGAATTGCGCCACAAATGAAAACTGTACAGATTTATTTACAGCTTTGGATACTTTCAGGTCTTCAGTTACTGGACTACACAGGAACGTAAGAAAAAATAATTTAAAATAGTTTTTTACCAGCTAGTGCAGGTCAAATAACAAATATAAATATAGTTCAAACAACGTTTATAGCTAAAGAATATGATACAGTCTAATCACAATGTTGCTAAAATTATAACAATCTATTTTTTACGTGGTATTCTTATCTAACACATCAATAAGAAGCACTTATTAATCATTTGAGATTACGTCGTCTTGGTTTCGCCTAGTACGAACCCAAAATCTAGTTTTTCTTTTTTAAATAAAAAGCTTTGCTATGATGTTCATACTACAACAAATTTTTAAAAGTAACCAAAATATTTAGAAAATCAAAACAACTCGTCATAGAGATAAATGTTGCAGTTTTACCAGAATGTATCCAGTTTCAATTTTCATCTAATAAATAAATCAAATACTTTATCGTTTTAAAGTTAAAATCTTTATATTTTTTTTAATACTCTTTATTTTAATGTTTTTAACTATTGCAGTAATAATACATACTTTACAAACTATAGGCAATTAATATGTCACATTACTGGCTAGACAGCAATAAATTTTAAATGAAAAAACCTCAACTGCCAGGTAAATTTTAGTTCAACAAAGGTTGACCTTTTATTGTACATCGTACAAATTAATATAAATAGAGAAGTGTGTTCCCTGCGAAAAATAAATAGAAGACCTCGAAAAAAATGAGCCATATCTTATTTGAAGCAGAATGCAAATATGAGAAAAAACGATAAAAAGGATTTTTTCTGCCAATAAACATTACAGATGAATTACAAAAAAACGAAATAAAAAAATTTCGATTTTTATGATAACTCAAAACTATCAAGAGATTAGCGAAATTCAAAACATTATCCTTATAATTTTAATTTAACGCGGAAAATGGGCCTCCGCGCGACATTTTTGGTTGGGCGCTCGGCGTCAAAACCGAGTACGTCACCCTAAATATTTTTTTGGGTTATTAAATATTATTAAAAATTTTTAAAAATAACGGTGGATTCAAAACATTCAAGAATTTATTTTCATTGAAAATTTAACTTAAAGTTAGTTTTTCAACAATTTAGACAATTGTTCAATTAACAAAATTGTTTTCAAACTTTTGTTCTAATTGTACATTAAAAAATGCTTAAATAATTGTCGAATAAATTTTTTGCTTCGTAAAGCCCTTCCTTTATACATACTTAACCAGATAATGCCACAAAAGTTTTAAAAAAATTAATCCTTTGTTTATAATAATTTCATAACTTTGACACAAAATTAAAAATTAGAGTAATATTATCAAAGTTATAAAGTTATTATAAACAAAGCATTAAAAAATTTTAAACTCTTATGGCGTGATCTTGTTAGGTATGTATATGTCGCAGGCGTATTGAATAATCCGGCTTTTTGCAAAAAGACTACTACGGCCGAGTGATGATCGCGTTGTTAAATTAAGCAATGGACTTAGCAATTGTTAAAAGTTAACAACAGTTTAGAATGTTTAACAAAACGTCATTGTCAGTGTTATTGAATGATCTAAGTAGGCAACCTGTCAAAATCTGACATTTTGTTAAACATTCTTAACCGTTGTTAACTTAGCAATTGTTAAAAGTTTAAAAAAGTTTAGACATTGTTTTAACAAAATGATTTTAACATAAGATTTTGAACTTAGTTGTCCCAATAAAATCATTAAATAACAATGACGTTTATGTTGAAACATTTTCTAAACTTGTAGTTAAGGGTTTTTCTAACCTAAAATGTATACATTATGTGCACTTAATTTCTCATTTACGTTTGAACAATAAAGTTTTGGGTAGTTGTGGTTCGTTTTAAAAAAATAGTTTTAAAAAAATAATACCACTGACAAATTGTTTACTCTAACTTAAATCTCGAGAAAGACAAATTATTCAAAATGACTTAATTTTAATGTTTTGTCATTCTCAAAAGGAATTTAATTACTGTTTAATCCGCCTAGCTCTAGTTAGTCATTTTGCAAAACGCCTGAGAATCGCCAGGCTCGTTGGAGAAATGTATTGAATTGTTCAAAACGCCGGCATTTTGCAAAACACCTGGTCTTTTTGCAAAAAGCCGAATTATTCATTACGCCTGCGACATATATAAGACGGGCTAAACGACGCGAAAAATTCATACGACAATGAAGACAAAAGTTCAAAACAATTTTGTTAATTAACAATTGTCTAACTTGTTAAAAAATTAACAGTTAAATTTGTAACGGAAATACATTTTTTAAAGTATTCTGAATACACCATAGTTTTTTTAAATTTAATTAGTATTTAATACTTTTAAAAAATATATTTACTGTGACGTACTCGGTTTTGACGCCGAGCGCGCAACTAAAAATGTCGCGTGGAAGACCATTTTCAGCGTTAAATTTAAATTATAAATGATGAAGATAGAACTTCGAGAGTTGGGACTTTTTCATCCTCTTCAAGGATCTTTTTTGCAATTTCCACGAACTCTTATGGTTAGTCATCATCAAAAATCAAAATGGCTTATTTTATTTCGTTTTTTAATAACAATTTCAATTTTTATTGGCAGGAAAAATTCTCAAAAGGTCTTTCTCAGATTTGCATTCCGCGTCGAATGAGCTATCGCTCATACTTTTTGAAACCTTCTAACTATTTTTCCCAGGAAACACACTTCTCGACTAGACAAAACAGTAAGTTCAATAAGAGGCATTAAACTCAAGAAACAACCTTAAAATATGGCATAATTTTAAAGTATGGTGGGTGGTACCCTTTTTTTTTGGAATTTTTCAATTTCTTTAAAATCTAAAAAAATACTTAGAACCTTTATGAACATCTATAGCAAAGCATTTTACTATCTAATTCTAAGTCTATGCACCTAATTTTGAAATTTTAAATTTATTCTAAAACTATAACCTACTCATGGAAAGTCATTTTTAAGTTATTTTTTTAATGTCGTTTTTTGGGAAGTATTGTTGCTATTTGTCACGTTTATTAGAAGGGATAATAAAGACTTGTTAAAAGTTTCTTTAATTTGTGTCAAAAGTTTACATCTTACTGACTTTAAACAAGTAACGTCTTTTATAGATATTTAATGGAAGACAAGATATGAAAAAGAACATTTCGTAATACATTACTACTTCGTAGTAAAATGACACAAACTAAAGTGAAACTGGTTTGTTTAAAGTTTTATAAATTGAGTAGGAAGTTGGAAGTAGAGTTGTTTTATTCACGCTGAAAATGTTGTTATTGTTGCTAATAAGTAAGACCGATTTATAAGGAAAAATGCTATAGATATAGCTGAAATAGTTTTGCTTTTCTCAATTATTGGTAATACAATTTCTGGTTTTGCTATTTTGTAATACTTACAGTTTTTTCAAAAAGTCAGCCACTGGTAACGAAACACTATAATTTAATGCGTTTGTGGTCTTTTCTGTAGGATCTTTTATCTGTACCTTACGTGTTTAAGAATTTTTCTCAGCGTTTTGGTTTATTTAATACACTTTTAATATTAATTTTTTTTTAATCTTAAAAAAACAAGAACATTTTTTGCCAAAGATAATAACAAACATATTTTTGTAAATTGTCTTTATAAGCCCGATCGTTTATGTTAGGTCTGTTTCTTGTAAAACTTTGGTAACATTTCACAGACAAGCAATTAAAACCCTTAAAAAAATTGCGGGGCAACGTAAATAAGGTTTAAAAATTTTAATAGCGATTCCAACAGTATGGCATAAATAGAAAATAGGGCAGATACAAACAATTGATTATTGTTATCAAAGTGGAAGTATACCTATTTATTCTGTTTCTAGAAAGTTAACTATTTTAAATGTCCTAAACTTTATTGGAGATCATTATATAATATACATATAAGTAAATTATTACACGCTTAGTTTGTGTATGGCAGCTTAAAGTGATATGTTTAAAACATATTTTAAAGTAGGTACCGACCGTCACCTGTCTTTCATTATAAGCTCAAAAATTTATATTTTTATTTTAAATATTCTTTAATAAAACCTGCAGACCTTACAAATATTTGATATTAATGGGTAAAACCAAATAATGTTTTAGATAGCAACAATACTTTAATATAAAATGTATGTCTGTCAAAATACCACCAACTAACGGTTCAAAACTTTCCACATTTTCTCCACCAACATAGCAAAACATATTCTAAACTCCGCTGTCTCCAATATGCTCTAGTGCAACCTCCAATATCTCCAGAACTGTCTGAGCCTTCGGATAGCCTGGGGCTAAGCGCGGTAAATGAAGGAGGCAGTGTTCGGTGGCGTGGGGCTAGGCGACGAGGAGGGCGGGGAGGGGCTGCTAGACGAGCCGCCACTGGTGGGCAGCGCGCTGTGGCCTTGCCGGTTGGCCTGAGTGCGCCTGCCTCCGGCGCCCTCCTCGCTGTTTTCTCAGAGGTACACTTTTTTGACGCTACGAGTCGTGGCAAAGCCGTCTCCTCGGCGGAAGTTATCGCCCTGCAACAACTAGGACATACTGAGGATATAGGATAGAGTGGGATGGGAGCCATTTAAGATCCAAATAACTTTTAAAACGTATTTATAAACCCTGCTTTGCGTGCTGATCGGTCGACTCCTCCGACCAATGAGAACAAGCGTACGAGAAAAAAAGGGGTATACCCATACACTTATTCTTCTTTTTCTCTTGCACACTTGTTCGCACGGCCAAGAAGCAAGGTTGCCTCTATAGGTAAATGCTCAAAGGATATTACGAAAATTATTTAATTTGTCTTTTTGCGATCGATGATTTTTAAACAGTTCTTATCGTTTCGCGACTATGACGTCATTATTAAAATAATTTTATCTGACTTTAAAACTACTTTTACCTAATATATGTAAAACAAATCTTATTTTGTTTCTGTAATGAATACATCTATTTGGGTTAAAGCTTATTTGTTTTTTTTGAGTTAATATTAGCTGCTGTAGGCGACAACTATATTATTATACTAAAGGATGGCTCACTTTGCCAAAGGTCAAGATCAAACTTGCTGTGACCTCACCACCGGTGCTGGCAGAAAGCGCGTCTTTGCGTTATATAGCATTTTCCGCAAATTTAAAAAAGAGTTTCTTAATTTAAATCCTATACATTTAAAAATATTGTCTTTATATTCAAAGGAAGGATAATATAATTTTATATTTGTAATAAATTAAATTTAAAGCGGAAAAATTACATTATACATATAATTTTAGTATTCTATCTGCCCTAAAGCATTTTATGAAATTAATTTGAGATACTTAAAAATAAAGACATGAAAGCAAAAAATTATTTAGAAACAATAAATCACAATAAGCATAGGAAAAATATAAATATTTTTAATTAGAGTAAATAAGTAGTCACATTTAATTATTGTTTACGATTATATGAACATAAATTTATAATTAAAACAATCAACGAGAATAAATCACCTGCCCTTACAGGCGATATAAAATAGGACACATATATTTTATTTTATTAAAAAAAAACATTTTTTTAATTTACATTTTTTAAATTTTTTCAACCACTGCGTTTACTGTCATCACTATTTTTGCTTTTTTATATAAGTGGAAAGTATATTTTACGATTACGTAGCTAGAAAAAGTGTAAAATAGTGCAAATTATTTATGAATAACAAACAGACCTTATATTAACCAAGAAGCCTCTTTGCTTAAAGAATCGTGGTCATTTACCTTTTTTGCCTTAATCGAATTAACAAAACAAAACTAATGTTTATTTGTCTTCTTTAGTCCAAACTACACAAAAAGGACTTCAATAAACGCCAATTGTTCAACAAAATCACAACAGAAACCAAAAAAAAACCTTTAAATCACACACGATCAAATGGCCAAATTAATGTAAACAAAACTATTCAGCACGGGTGGTGACGTCATAGCCGCTCCCCGCTACCGCTAAATTTTCCAACATATAGTATTTTTCAAGATATAAGAAAATGACTAGACATATCGATTATCTCTGACTGCAATAAAAATCTTCGAAATTGGTCCTTTATGGCCATCCCAACCGGGGTGAGAATAGTTCAGGTCCGCAATAAGATATCTGCGAATAAGACATCATGAATACTTATATATTATTTCGGTCAGGTAGAAATACGACCCAGTACGGACGGTTACGATAATTAAATCAACCTACCCTTATAAATGCTTATTTCGAGGGTATTTACTGCATTCAGAAGCAGTCGAGACTTTTAGTAAATTTCTTATATCTTGAAAAATACTATACGTTAAATGGAACTGAGCTGTAGTTTTTTTTTTTTTTTTTTTTTTTTTTTTTTTTTTTTTTTTTTTTTTTTTTTTTTTATATATATATATATATATATATATATATATATATATATATATATATATATATATATATATATATATATATATATATATATATATATATATATATATATATATATATATAGTCGTTGGCTGTAGGAACGTTCCAAACAAAACATAGCTATTAAATTAAAAATAAAGAAGGATAGAAATATGTCAACTGTCTTTTCTAATAAAAAAAGAAAGTAATTTTCATGTTACGTTCTGTCGTTATCAGCTATTTTTATTTCACTCCCGCCAAGATGATAGATAACGTGCTGCACCACTGGTTGCCGATTAGAACATGATTTATAAATATGAGCATTTTTCCGGGAACGTTCTCGTTCGTGCTCGTTTATGCTTATACTTGCTCGTAAGGGAACGTTTCGGCACGATGGTCGGGAACGTCGCGGAACGTTCTCGAACGTTCCCCGGTCACGAACAAGAACGTTCCCTTTTACACTAGTTATTGAGACTTTTTTTTTAATTAAAAAAAATTATGAGTTAAATTTTAAAGAGTTCATGAAAAAATATAAATGGCTCCCACAATTGCATCCTTTGCATGCGTTGATAACCTACTTAATCTTAATTAAAAGTCGAATTCAAAGAGCAACTTTTGTTAAATACTTAGTTTTTATAATTACAAAGGTCTACAAAGAATCTTTTACAATTTAGACCAAAGCTTCAGTCTAAATGTCTAATAAACGCTATTAAACTAAGAAGTCAAAGTCAAACAAGAAACATTTTTGAAGAGAGTTATAGAATTACTAAAAGACAGAAGTGAAAGTAGAAGTTCCTAAAAGGTAAATACCTTGGAAAAATTACCTTGTCACTTTATGGGTATCTATAGCCCCATTGCTGTTGAGGTAAAGAAAAAAAAAACGATGGTAAATTTAGCTAATATTATTTTTTAGATGTATTTTCGTTCAAAAATAAAAATAAACAAAAATAATTAAAATCTGCCAAAACACTGCCAGCGCATTCAGTTTGTCGCTTTGATATACAAAGTATGAATGCTTTAAGTTTCTCCCACTTTTAATTGATAAAACTTAAATTCGTGATAAAAAGATTTTAAAACCCTATTATTAACTTTGGTCACATATACTTTATTTAAAAAATAAAGTTTTTAATAAATTGCCATTTTAAATGGTAATTTATTAAAAAGCAAAGGTGGTTTTAATAATACTGTTTTCATAGACTTCCCTTGAATTTATTTATTTATAGTACACAACGTTTCGGTTGATTAAGTATCTTCAACCGTTGTTCTTGTTTATGTTCTTGTTTATGTAATAAAACGAAAATAAAAAAATAATGCTATATATTTAATATTTTTTTTATTACTCAGGTTAAGAAGTTACTTTTTTAAAACTAAGTGACTAAATAATATATTGTTATTTCCATTTTTATTTTTAAACTTACTTATATTTCATTTTATAGCATCGCGCTAACTCAACGTACCTGGTGTGATCTTAGAGTCCCGAAATTATCCCTTCCTCGATAATTGTCTCTGCCATTGTAGCCACCATCAGTTTGGAACTGAAATAATGTTTCGGCATTATTTTGATGCGGACCCTTTCTCAGGGTGCTTTTAGGTGAGTAGTTTTTAGGAGGCGGTTGTGGAACCAGAACTGGTTCAGCATAAGTAACTTCTTCTTGAGGTAGAAGTTTTGGTTCGGCAGTAATTCGGCTGAAAAAAATTTTAACAGCAGTTGTAAAATGAAACAAGTTAACAAAAATTATATTGCGCCGTTATGCGCTTCCAGCCCGGGGGTGAATGCTACCCCTTCTTGGTGGTGTAAATGTTAATATTTAAACTAACCACGCAAATCGAATTAATAAACTAATTTTAGGCAAAAAATGGGTGGTTTTAAGTTTTTCTGATACCCCAATTCTCTTTAAGTTATTTGTGAGAAAATTTCGAAAAAAAAAAGTTTCTTAACTGGTCTTTCCGAATAATTCAACAATCTTGCGTTTTATGAAAAAAAAATCATTCCTATCTAAAATGAAAGCGTCTGAAAAAACAAATAAATTTATTTTCTTTATTTATTTACTTTAGTTGTGGCTTGCCGTGAATTTATTCGAAGATTTCAATGTTAAATAAAGAGAAAAGCAGACATTTTTTGGAAAAATTATAAAACTTTCCAAATTAAGTACTTTAGAGTAAGCTTCAAAATAGTGTAGGTGATTGTCTTTGAGACAAAAATTAGGTGAGTTATAATGAAATAGGTCGCTCGAATTTTTAAAGAGAAGTTGAGCAATAAAACTGCTGCCATTACTAGTAATATTAAAATTTATTGTTACCCATGAATAATTCACTTCATTTATGCCTCACAGATATATCCCAAAATTTTAAATGGTTTAGAAAGCATAAATTTTGAAGAAAGGCAATTCAAAGAATTATTTTTTTTTTAATTTTTTTAAAAAGTACTTTTTTACATTTTATATAACCTTGTACTTTATAAAATTGCTTACCAAATGGTTTTAAGATGGATAAAACAGCTTAAACAGATACCAAGTTATGTAATATCTAATAATCTAGACCTAAATTAACTGCATCATAAATTTAATTTTCGATTTTTTTTCGTCCAACAATTACCTGTTCATATTCTGCCGTTGCTCAAAATACTCATACTCGGTATCGGGATACGGCAAATTATCATCTTCGTCTTTATGACATTTTCTACCGCATAAATAACCGGCAATGAATCCTACGACCAAGGCTGACACCGCACCGGCTACCACGGCCATAATAAGTGTTTCGACAGAGTACTGATTTGGAAGAGCATCTGTGGCAGTCACGGATGGACCTGTAAGATTTTTATTAAAATATAAAAAATATATTGAAATACATAAACACACTTCACAAAAAAAATATTTTTCCATATCTGCGTATTTTGGTGGGCTGATCATATGCATGCTGCATATATAGGACAATTTTTATTGAATTTTAGTTGAATGTTTTAATTTTTTGTTAAAGAATTAAAAAAATAAGACAAACAACAAACCTGTATTTTCGTAAGGCTTATCCGGATGGATAATATTTATAACTTGCCCGTCGGGCTGCTCCTTATTGGGCATATGTTCGTTAAACTTCGGTTGGTTTGAACTTAGGCCTCCAACGAATCCGGCGTCCTTACTTTTTGGAGGCGGGCAAGCCGTGTGCTCTCCGGTTGAGACGCTTTGGAAGAAGTAACTTTCCTCACCCCATCTACCTACTCCTTTCGAGCGGCATTTACCCTGGACTTTATCCCATGCGCAGTAGGGATCTTGAAGAGCAACACATTCACTGAAATAAAAAAAAAAAAAATTCAGTTTATTATAACCATCAGAAAATTTGCCAACAAATATTTCTTAGAATACCAGGTGTTTTATTTATAGATAATTCTTTTAAGTACTGGTACCACAGTTATTTGATATAAGGGCAAACAGATTGATATAAAATTCGTGTTAGCCACTTGTACACGTGCTACAACTTACACCAAGTGGATCCATCTGACGGTAAAAGGTCCAATATTAAAATAAGAAAATAAGGATTTTTAAGCCCGAACAATACGACCTGTAATAAGTGGTGGGATAGACAAATTAGTTGCCAAACGTATTTCCATTATCCTTTGTCACAGGAAATCAACGAACTCAAGAATCAGAATTAATGCAACGCTAGTTTGTAGGCAGGTTGTTTGGTATAATGATTTTTTGGTTTGAAAAAACGTAAACAAATTGCCGATCTCAAAAATTAAAATCAGGAAATTATCTTAAAATTTTTTTAAAAAATATTGGTTTTTATGTTAGTATAGGCAACAACGATTTAAATATAAACATTTAATGATATAACAATCCTAAGCAACGATTATATACTAAAGGATGGCTCAGTTTCATTTAATCTACGTTAAATTTTAGCGGGGAGCGGAGAACGGCTGTGACGTCATTACCGGTGCTGAATCGTTTTGTTTACGTTCTCTTGTCCATTTGATCTTGTGTGTTTTAAAGGGTTTCCCCATGTGATTTTTTAAACAATTTGCTTTTATTGAAGTACTTTTAGTCCCAGCGAGTGTGACCTTGGCAGACAGATTCGGCAAAATGAGCCATCCTCTGTAGTATATAATGGTTGGCCGGTGCCTCTCCCGCCCTCCCCTTTGATGACGAGTATATTAAAGCCATACAGTGGCTCCAAAAATTCGTTGCGTAAGATTGGCCTGTTGGCATTTAAGAATTGGAATTAGTCTTTAACAATGGCCAATTATAGGAACTAAATATTAAATAAGGATTTTAACAGATATATTAACATGGAAATATAGTTTTTTTTTCTAAAAAAGTATATTTAATGAAATATAATCATTATTTTATACTATAATCTTTGAATTTTCGTTTAAAAAGAAACATATTTTAGGTACCTATAAACTTAAGTTGTTATAAAAATGACGATAAATGTTGCTTGCTTAATGTTAAACAATTCCGTATGAATTTTTTTGTAAAACCTCCATTAAACACTGCAAAAGTGATAATAAATTCAGAAAGATTTCCCTTGACCCACATAATTAAATAAACATTTAGTATACGAAGTTTAAGATGATCAATATTTGAAATTTCTAAAAAAGGCTCAGAATCATTTAATACGATACATTGAAAATATTTAAAGGGACGGAGCGGCTCTGACGTATAGGTGCAAATAGTTTTTTAGGGTTTATTCACCACTTTTATCTTTATGTTTTTTGGGGTTTTTATTTTCTTCTTCTGATTTTGTTGGGATTAATTTGCGTTTTAATTAAATAAGTACATTTATAAATTTGCCCTTGGCAGACAGATTTGCCAAAATGAGCCATTTTCTGTAGTATATAATCGTTAGCGGGTGCGGTCTATTTACAAGAACTCTCCGGCCCTTCCCTGTGATTACGAGTATATTAAAGCCATATAGTGTTTGTTTACTTTAATTCTATCCAAAAATTCGTTGCGTAAGATTGGCCTGTTGGCATTTAAGAATTGGAATTAGTCTTTAACAATGACCAATTATAGGAACTAAATATTAAATAAGGATTTTAACAGATATATTAACATGAAGATATACTGTTTTTTGTAAAAAAAGTATATTTAATGAAATATAATCATTATTTTATACTATAATCTGTTCATTTTCTTTCGAAAAAAAAAAACATATTTTAGGTACCTACTAAAACTTTAAGTTCGTTATAAAAAAAAATACGAAAAAACTGTTGGTCTAATACGATTCTTAAATTATTTATTTAAACTATCAATATTCTTTTTATTTATTTTTTTGTAAAAACCTCCCATAAAAACACTGCTAAAAAGTAGATAATAAAGTTCCAGAAAGGGATTCCTCCTTATCCATATATTAACTTTCGAGACAAAAAGAAAATAAATTAGTAACTAAATTTTTAAAGGGTGATCTAAATTTGGTAATTTCTCAAAACATATTTTTCCAGCTTGAATCACGAATACGAATTTAATATTCAAAAAGTTACAATGCGATCTATATATGGATTTTATTATGGTTAAAATAAATCACCACTTTTTGATTGATAAAAAATACGTTTTGTTCTTTATTTTTACATATAAAAAAACATCTCCATATAAAAAAAAAATTGTACTAATTAGTTTATATTGTTAAAAACCAGTTTTAATGTAAATAAAAGCATCTGCATTCTAATATTAAACCATATTTTTGGTTGCCAATTTTGTTATAACATATTAATGAAAACATTAATAAAATTTACGGCAATTTATTAATATTATTATTGGTACTATTATTTCTGTTATTCTTTAAGTAAGGCAAGATAGGGTTAGGTACCATATTTTGGGCACTTTTTCGATATAGCTTTGTAGATTCTTAATCAGTGTATAAAAAATATGACATTTAAAACTAATCTCAATTTTTCCAAAATACGTTTTTTTTGTAACATACAATTAGAATAACTTCCTCATAAATAAATATTTACCGGATACTAAGAACCTCCTATATTTAAAGTATTTTGTTTTTATATTAAAGTTTATATTTATAAGGCCATAAAACATTTTTCGCCTTTAAAGCGTTTACGACTCCGATATTCATCAATTATAAATCACGTCCCAACAAAGCCGATGACATACCATTAATAAAACCTAATGCAACCCACCTGCAGCTTGATATTTTGTTACTATCACATCTGTGCAACCTCAAAGACTGCACTTCGGAATCGGAGACCACTATTAATCTTCCCTCCTCCTTGCTCCCGCTCTTCATGATTTTTATACCCCGGACGGGGACATGAACTGGAAACACTTGGATTTCTTCCACTACGACCGTCCGAACACCGTGTCGGGTTTCGGCGGAAAGGCCATTGACTGCTTTGATGATTTTACCGCTGTCTGAAAAATAAACGTCATTATTTATATAAATAATGGACTGTAATGGAGAATAATATTCTATAATGCAGAAAGCAAACATTTGTGTTTTCTATAAAATAATGTAAGGTATCTGATAAAAAATACCCTTCAAATAAATCTTGTAAATAATGAAAGATACAGTATGGATTACACGAGCAATAAGTTCGTAATCGCGAGTGGCTATGATGGCAATATTCCTCAAATTTTACTTGCTAAAATTATTAAAAAGTAAAACTTATTTACGACAGACCAAATTTATATTTATTTGCTTCAAATGGCTGGAAAAAATCCATCAAGTATATCGTCAAAATTGTTGCTCTGACAAAATCAAGGTCATTGACTAGGTCTTGCACTTTTCAACAAACTTCCTTCTTAGCCATTTAGTTTAATTGACCAATATCTGTTATGATATACAGCCACTTTTTATAGTTTACCAAAATTTAATTTATCCTCCCAACAAGCTCGAGCAAAACAAAAACTATTTAAACCTCGTTGGTGTAATTTCTGGATTACATGCAAGTTGGCAACCTCAGCAGGCTGAGTAGGCAAGGGCGGCAAATTTGATGCCAAAATGTTTTTATGTAGGGATAAGAAATTAATTAGATTTTATCACTAGCCGTACCAAAGTTCGGGTTATGCGAAACATTGACTGCTTTATGATTTTACCCTTAAATAAATTTCAATTATATAAATATATTGTTTTTAAACTGTAATAAAAAATAATAGTTTACCAAATAGCTAGCAAATAGAAAAGTGTCATAATACTCGAAACTATTTATCGCACAGCCTTGGGAAAAAAAGGTTAAGGGAAATAGCTGTGAATTATTTTCAAGTTTCTAAAACTACTGCAAGATGGCGCCACCGCAACGGTAAATTAAAAAACTATTTTTCTTCAAAATTAGCTAAGGTACAATTTTGACAACATCAGCTAAAACTGCAATCAATTCTGCATCAGTTTGCTTAAGGACTTTTTGTGGTATTTCCAATAATAAGGGTGGGGAAAGATGATAAATAATGCAACTAGTGGGCATTGTTTAAGGAAAACTTGGTATTTCGAGATTTTGTCAAAAAAGTTAATGACAACGATATAATTTTTTATATAAAAGTCATCAAGGTTTTTTATCGGTATTTTTTCGCTCAGTTAAAACTGTTTTGGAAAGCATATCTGTGTATATCATTAAGTCTAAGAATACTCTTACAAAATATTTCAGTCATTGTTGAGTTAATACTAGGCATTTGCAGAACATGTGATTTGTAATTTTGCTCCATGAATTAAAAAAACCAACATTAGTCTTTCTCATCTTTTTTAGCTTATACAATAGAGAGGCATGTCCAATAAGGCACTAATTATCCCGAGTTAGTTCTTTTATAGCTTTATTAGCTGCTTTATGTATGTAGGTAAACATGAGTAAAATCACTTTGTCTGCGAAGGCCTCGATTCTTTAGGTTTCTTATTTTAGAGAGCCCTAGTTTCGCAACAGAAAGGTAGTTGTTCGTAAAATTTTAACTTGACAAATAAAGTATTTCTATGTCCAGTCGTTTATATAAAAATAATTTTAATAATAGTAGTAAATTAATTTAAATATATTTATAAAGCCCAAACCCTAAATCAAACACAGCAAATTATAATTTAATATTAGCACCTATTAAATAATATGAATGTTTATTTTTTTCTGAAAAGGTATTGGGTTAGTTAAAGGTTTCACAAGTTAAAGTGATATTTATTGTTTGCAATTTCCATTTAATACTTCTGTTATGATAACTCCAGGAACTTACTGTTTGTTAGCAGACTGTAATGTTTCTTCATAAAGTTTAATAGGACTTATTGGATTTCGGTGAAATATATTATATTTGTTTGTAATGAACGACATTTTCCCAGTTTTAGTCCAAACTTTTATTTGCAATAGATCTTCGGTAAAATCTTGTACTTCTATGGTAGAATTACAATATAATTTATGTATTTTGGTTAACTGGCATTCTATTAACTATGTATGGTACACTTCATAAAATTTGGTTAGTTCTGTTGGCTTATTTGCAGCTGGTTAGTCTAGATTTATAAACGTATTTTGTGATAAGTGAAAAACTTTGTCTTACTACTAGATATTTATTTTTAAATAAGTTAATATACTGTCTTACAATTACTTTTAAAAAAATCAAAACATTCTTTAAATATAATTTAATTTTAAAACTGTTATATTTTAAAACAATGTAAATTTGCACGGTCCTATTATTTTTATAAAAAGAACTAAAAAAATGTATAATTTTAATATTTATGACTCCCGTTTACCCATTTTTAAATTTTAATTGTAAAATAATTTAAGTCAAAATAGAAATCGAACTTAAAGCAAAATAAAGCAAAATTAAGGATTTAAAGGGTAAGGTTTTTTTGTATTGAATCTGCAGCCTAAAAAGGTAGCGCTTAAAAATTAAAAAATAGTATATTGTGCAATAAGTAAGAAAAGTTTAACATTTCTCACAAGTGAGTTTAAGGCACGAGGCGAAGGCGAGTACCGTAAACTAGCGAGTAGGAAATGTGCTTTTCTCACATGTCGTACATTATATTTTTTAACGACCATTTCTTTTATGGCGAAGCAAAAAAATATATAAGTGTTTTTTATCAATAATCTAGTCAATCATAATATAATATTTTTTTAATAATTAACGTATTTGCGTTATTCATTTTAAAAAACTAATTAAGAAATTTTAGTGTCTGTATCAGATAAAATACAGCATTCATAAAACTGACGTTTGCAATAAATATGGCACACGCCGATGCATGATACATTTATTTTTGTTTAATCGTTGCTATGCGACGCCAATTGCCACATGCTGCTAGATAATGTCAAAGTCGCCAATCAAAAGCCTATTACTACTATTTCATATAGCAATTGAGAGCAAATTACTTTTCTTACTAGAGAGAAAAGTACTTTTCTTACTGTTTGTGGGTTTCACTTATTGCATAGGAAATATTTTATTTTAAAAGCTAGTAACCAGTAAGAACAATGTTACTTTTAGTGTCGTCGTAGAAGAACTTTATTTGCCTAATATTGTTAGGTAACTATCATCGCATTTAGGCAAACTACCAAAAATTCTGCGGTATTAACCCCAGGTCGTATAATTGCTTTTAAATAACATGACTGGACTTGTTAATACCTTTGACATAAATTGTATATACAAAGCCTATAGTCTCTATACCCGCCTAACTGCCTAATTATAAACTTGACGTTTCGTTGTCGTTGCCTCTCAAAGTCAAACGGACTAAAGTATATGACAACTGCGGCGACGGCGTTTTTAAATATTAAACGCCATAAGTTTAACTTGGGAACGGAAACTGCAACAGCAGCAGTAACGGAACGTCAAGTTTATAAATTGACGTTCCGTTTCTGCTAAATTCTATTTTTTTACATTTTAGGTCATTTTTTACGTCATTAGGATATTTCTGGTAAGTACTTAAAATGACAGTGCTTGACTCAAGAGGTTAACTGCCAGAAAACGTCGTATGTAAAAATTTTTTAGACGTTTTATTAACTTTTGCAGGTTAAGTTTAAAAGTTGAAGTAAACATTACCTAGATTTGACTTGGTAATATTTTTCGGCAAAATATGTGAGGTCACTACGAATAGGTATAAAAATGGAACTATATTTTATTGAATTTTATTTACCTGTTCCTATGAAAAGAACATCATAAGTCTTTCCTCCTGGAACTTTAACTTGGGGATCCACAGCTATTTGAGTGAAGCGGTAACTAAAAATAAAAAAATATCTTGTATTACGTTATGCCAAACAACAAAGTTAGGTATATATTTTTTGTTTTATATTTATTGAATCGCTTTAGTCAACCTTGTACTGAAATCGAAAACCTTCTTCGATTTCAGTATTTTCGAAACTATAAGTAGTATTTTTTTACAAACTTGGCCAAAATGTCACCTTTGGGACTCCATTTAAAAAAAATAATAAGTAAGACATTAACATACATTATCCTGCATAAATCCTAGTAGTGATAAAATATTTATTTAGTATTTTGCTATATATTACATTAATAGGTACCCACACACAAAGCGATATTTTGCGCGACCTGGTATGCGGCAGATAATGCCTGTCTAATTTTGCATATTTGGAATGCAAATACTTCGTCGGTAAAGGAACAGGTCGCCACACGTCAAATTTGTACTTAAAACTGTCGTAAGGACCTAGTCGTTAAGCTCGTCATCTTATCTGGAATAAAATTTTGCGGTGTAATGGAGTGGACAAAAGAAATATTAACAGTTTATAGAGTTGTATAAGGAACGACCATGTTTGTGAAAAACTAAAGATCCAGATTATATAAATAATAATTTAAAAAAAGGAAGCATATGAATTTAAAAAATCGGTAATCATGCAGAAAGTGGCCGCAACGCCGATTTTAACGAAATTTGGTATACGGGGTTTTTTTAGGCGCTGATCACGAATCTGAAAACCTTTTTTGGCGGTAACGTTTCGTTTTTGAGACATTCATCATCAAATTTGAAAATCAAACTAACCTCATATACACTATTCCTCCTTCTTTTTGTACAGAATTCTTGATTTTTACACTAAATTGGTACACAATAGTTTATAAACACCTTTTAAAAACTTGTTTTTATATTTATTTTATACTTATTTTTCATTTAATTGTAAACATTCACTTTCGAACGCCGCAACCATGTATACAATAGGGAATTTTTAAGCAAACATGGCGGCACTCTTTAAAAGTCATACTTGGCAATTTAATGGAAAAAGTGTAAAATATACATAATAAAAAGTTTTTAAAAGGTGTTCTTAAAATATTGTGCGCCACTTTAGTGTAAAAATCAAGAATTGTGTACAAAACGAAGGGGGAATATAGTGTAAATGAAGTTAGTTTGATTTTCAAGTTTGATGATGAATATCTCAAAAACGAAACGTTACCGCCAAGGTTCGATTCGTGATCAGACTTAACCCGTATACCAAATTTCGTTAAAATCGGCGATGCAGCCACTTTCTGCATAATTACCAAAAAATCTTGTCCATTTTGTCTCAATTCACATACTGAAGGCATAGCACCATATTTTCCTCGTTCGGAAAGTCATTTCTTAACCCATTTTTTTCTTTTCTTCTTTCTATTATCCATTTGACTGATTTTTAAAATGCATTAACCCATTAGAGCAAATTTTTCTCCATTTTATACCTTGCACAGTTCACCGACTAAAGAGGTATTTTAGACCAGCTTAAAATACTAAGTCATACTACCCAGTATGTCAAAATATAAAATATCTGCCAACTAATTAAAAGACAGCGTAGGTTCAGGAACCGATCGTTTGAGAAATTGCGGACTAAGTATGTTCGTCTGTGGACATGACAAATCAGATCGTTCACAGACAAGGTCGGCGGATCTAGTATGGCAGATCTCGTCGTGAACTCGATAGTTCTTTCTAGCTCTAATAAATTGCAAAAAATTTAAATATTCTTTTTAAAAATTATTGAGCTCTTCAAACTTTAATAAATCAATTTTTATTTATTTTATTGTAAATTTAAAAAAATCCAGATATTTTTTGGAAAATAATTAGAAAAATTACAATTTTAAAATGTTAAATCACTTAAATGCTGTAGTAAAAAATTATGTTAATCTTAAAAAATACATTTAAAAACTAAAAATAATATTACGCTTCATTAGATATTTAACAATTCTAATTAATTTAACAGGACAGTATTTCTGTATATTTAAAATAATACTTATTGCTTCCGTTTGCAAAATTTGCAACCTGTCCAAAATCACCTCCATCAACTTTATATAAAATAGTTAAACTATTAAAAAAATTAGGAAAAAAATATATTTAGACAATTTATTTTGAAAAAAAACTATAACCAATTCTTTTAAAAAAAAATATCGGTATTGCAATTCTAGTAATAAATACTCAAAAAGAATAAATTAAGAAATATGCTTAAAAATTCAAATTAATGAATTCACAATTTCAGATAGGTTAGAAATCAATATTGATATTTCTATTTTTGGTATCTATGTTAAATTTCATTACCATACATTTGGTTTTAGACATATTTAGCTTTAATTTATTTACTTTTAGTCATATTTAATATTAAAATATGAAAAATTCTGAGTTTTTAAATTTATCTTTCTCAAATATTTTGTTATTTTAAACTGGGTGACAATGAAACTACATGTCCTATATTAACGGTTTTTGCAATATTTTAACTTAAAAATTGCTTATTTTCCAAACTAATTTTAATTTTAAAGAAAAACCATCAACCTTTCAATAAAAAATGACACTGATAATATTAGTTCTTTTGTTGTATTACTTTATTAAATGTAAAAAATAAAGATTTACCAATTTTAAAAATTTGTTAATTTTGGGAGGGCAAAATTTTTCTTTGAAATGAAAAAACGGTTGAACTTAGAAGCTTAAAACTTTTACTGGCCAATATAACTTTTAACTATTCTATTCATCCACCATAAAAGCAACCTTCTTTGACGTCAAAAAATCAGCTTTGACAATTTTTTTTTGGTGAGATTTTCGGATAGGAAATTGACCTGAATTTTAGACTGAATATGAAGTGCGAAAAATGCTAATTTTAATGTCCCTTTAAGCGCGTCTAGTTTAAGGTCTGATAGGATTATGTAGAATTTTTTTGTTAAGTAAATACAATCCTCCCTAAATTTTAAATTCTAAGATAATAATGGCCTTAGAAATTTAGGATCAATCAGATTGAAAGGTTCTAAAATTTCCCCTAAAATTACGAATTTACGGCTCTGTTTCAGGGCGTTTCGAGCAAAAATGTGCAGTTTGCTGGATTTTTTCTTTACTTATGTCCTAAAATCTACTTACATACCAAATTTTAAGTTTTTACCACCCGGGAAGTGCCCCATAATTTTGATGAGTCAGTCAGGTAGTCACAGTCAGTCAGTCAGTAGTAAAATGGGCGATTTTCAAGATCGAATATCTCAGAGATTACATAACTTTTTTAATGTTTACAGATAGTTAGAATCCTTATGTGAATTTACATACCAAATTTCGTACCTTTATGTGGAAGTAGACCAAAGATGTGATAGGTGGAAAATAGCCTGAAATATTTCGTGTAAAATACACACATTCGCGTAGTAACTTGGAACTTGGCCTAGTGCACCACCGTGCGCCTTAATATCTTTTTAATAAAATGACGCCGGATTACCTAAATAAAGTTTGTAGTTCGGCTGGTTGAGCTAGATCCCTAGCACAACAAGCCGACACATGTTTCTCTGAAGGTTATAGACAATGTTGTGGGTTGAATAAAAACTTCTTCTCGGACTTCCACTGTCTGTATTTATTTTTTTCACAACGTTTCGAACAGTAAGTATCTCTGACCGTTTTTAAGTGCATACCATTGAGTAGTATTCACTTGAAAATAGGGTTTCCATATCGTCTCTTTCAAATTCAGGACACATGAGTACAAAAATTCGGACAAATCCGGACAGTTCAAAAATATATGTTATAAATGTATTTATAACAATAAAAGCTAAATAAAAGTAAAAATGCATAATATTTTTTAAAAATAATCATTGTATTATATGCAAATAAACCTAAATTAAAGACATATAAGCCTTATATGGTAACATAAAACATAAAATTCTCAGGTAAGGCAACATAATACAAAGTTCTCAGGTAAAACAAAAATAGCATGTATGGTAAAATTATAATGATTTAATAATATATATTATATATATATATATATATATATATATATATATATATATATATATATATATATATATATATATATATATATATATATATATATATATATATATATATATATATATATATATATATATATATATATATATATATATATATATATATATATATATATATATATATATATATATATATATATATATATATATATCTTTATACCTATTTATTTAATTTCCAGGCTTTATTTAAGACGAGCTATTTTCTGGTAATAATATAAAGCCACTAAGAACGCTATAAGGTCTTTTATAGATGCTAGTTTTAGCCTATTTCGATCTTTTGTCCACTGAGCTGCAATTAACGAAAATATTCACTCCACATTTGCGTTGTGGGCAGTAACAGCAAAAATAATTCGCATAATTTTAACAATTCCGAAAAAATTTCAATAGACAAGCAATGCTGAAAATAAATTGACCACTTTTTGTAGGATGAAAAATTATGTTTTCCCGGACCTATATTAAAAATGCGGTCGGACGTCCCCGGACACCTTAAAAACCCGGACATGTCCGGAAAATCGGACGTATGGAAACCCTACTTGAAAACGATCAGAGATACTTACTGTTCAAAACGTTGTAAAAAAAAATAAAAACAGAAAATGGCAGTCCGAAAAGAGGTTTTTATTCAAGCCGACACATACTGACCTTTGGACCATAGACGCCCCTAAAACTGCTTATACATTTAAAAGATACTTACTGAAAACTTGTCCTAATAACAATAGGCTGCCCAAAAAAGCTGGGCACACTCTCGTCCATTAGCGAATGCGTCTTTATAAAATTCAACGTCAGATCGGGCAACGTCCTGCTGTCGTTATGACATTGCCCTGGTCGAGGGTCAGGAACCTTATTGCTGAGCACCGGCAGCCAGTTTGAGTTAATGGCTGATTGTTCCTTAAAATTGCCCTCGAAAGTGTCGGTAATATCTTGAAGACTGAAAGCGCACACCGCACTTCCTGATATACTGTTAGGGGGTGTGGTAAATGTGCCATAAATAAGTTGAGCGGACTGGTCTCCATATTTGCCGTCGATTAGGTCGGTGGCGGATTCTGAAACAAAGAAAATGTGATCAAACTAAATAAAATAGTTTTCTTGGTAGGTGTTATTTTGTTGGCAAAGTGCAAATTTTATAAAATAATACACTATTTAGAAGAAAAAACATACAGGGTATATTAATAAATAATATATATATATATATATATATATATATATATATATATTTTATATATATATATATATATATATATATATATATATATATATATATATATATATATATATATATATATATATATATATATATATATATATATATATATTCAGAATGCTTATAATATTTATATTGCCTTTATAATATAAAATTGATTTTAGCTTTTTCAACTAGATTTTTCATAAGATATTAGGTATATATAATATAACTGGTACCATCCGTGCTTATCTATTTCAAAACTGCCATGAAAAAAGTATATATTTTTTTAAAGTAACATTACCTACGTTTTGCAATAATTTTTTAACAGTTTAAGTTTGCGATTTAGGTATTTTTTTTAAATAGGTCCTAACTACAAAAAGTAAGCAGTGGTAGTGATGCGATATTAATAATTAATAACTGCCGTCCTTATATCTTATAACTCCTTCAAGACTTAAACAATAACCAACCGTGGGTGTTTTAAGAAAGGTTATGAGAAGTCAATTAATACAGGAGTTAAAGGCATAGAATAAAGGGGCTTCTCCAGATGGACTGTGAGGGGAGGTATTTCGTGTTGCTTTATGAGGAACTGCTAGGGAAGGAATTTTACTGATTAATTTTTCGGAGCAAAAGCTCTAAAAATACCTATAAAAAGAAAAAATCTCCTACAGTTTGGCGGTGGGCTAGAAATTATAGCTTTCTTGTAAAAGCGGGATCATAATCTTCTAAAGAAATCAATAAGGTCAAGTATCGTGGAAGACGCCGTTTCCCAGATATATGGACAGTTTTCCATGCAGGGTCTTCTTTGGAATACATACAGAATATACAGATGGGAAGGTAAAAATATTTTCTGGTTTAAAAGAAAAAGGAACTCCTTGAGACACTTAATACGTAAAGAATGAGTATTGGCAGATTTTTTTGCGACTTCTGTCGTGTCTTTCAAGCATGATTGCAAATATTGGACAATATTCTTGGTGCTCCAATCTGATATTTATGTAAAAGGAATATCTGTATTACCCTAAATGGGAAAAGTCGTGAAAGAAAGAGGATTGTTAACGTGGAGAAAAAATAGAGTTGGTGCCAATATTGAGTCCTGGGAACCTTTATTATTTATCTGGTAAAAGCTAAAAGTGTACTATGTACAACAAAAATGTCGTTAAAGGAAATAAAGAGCCAGAATCAAGTATATTACCCTGGAAAAGTTTGTAAAGCTCTATGTCAACTTTCAGAAGCCAGAGCGAAGCAACGGTGTGGAATTCGTCCTAAAGTTTAAAAAAGTGTTTCCAGTTATATGAAACAAATCTGCGGTGGATCTTTTGTGACGGAATCCGTACTGTTTGTCATGTTTAATTTTCTGTTTATTCAAATATTTCAAAATTAAAAAAATATATTTTTTTTCAAGAGCTGAAAACAATAAATGAAATAAAGACTTTAAATTAAAAGGAAAAATTTTGGATCCTCTCTTGACCACAGGTAAACATAGGCTGCCTTTTAGCTATTCGAAAAAAATCCTTGTCGCTATAAATCTGAAAGAGGCTTTATTACAGGATCTAGACAACCATGGTTTGTGATTTAAAGATTTAATCTAAAAAAAGTACAAATTAAATCTCAAACAAAAAAAACTAATCCTTAACAATATAAAAAATTATATTTGTAAAAATTAAGGTGCATAAACAAATTTTGCTAAAATCCTTTTTAAAAAAATAAAATATGCAATACTTAACATGGCCTGTCACAGGACGACTTTTACAGTCATAAATACTTTGTTCAAACACATGTAACATTTTACGTAGTTTCACAATTTTAAGCCAGCTAACCGTTATACTAGACGCTGACTCTGCAGAAAGAGGGCTGACATATGAACCCGTAATTTTAGAATCCAATATCCAGGCAAAATATAAAAATTTAAGCGGATAGAAACTGTAAAATGAGCAATAACTCCAAATGTAAAATTTAATAAAATTGGATAAAGTTGAAAGATGATGTGGACAGCATTTGAGTGCGGGGTGTTTAATTTAATTAAAAAAAAATCTTGGGCCATAAATCTCGTCGAGCTGTAGACAATAATTAGATTTTATAGTGTTATTGATAATTATCGGCTTTAATTGCATAACCACACAAAAAGAAGGTCGCGTATTTTCCTGCGATATGGTATTCTAAAGATTTTCCTAACACAATTCGGGGTCAAACTTCTATGCATCCCGAAACTTCCTCTAAAACAGGTCTAAAATTAAAAATGCAACTACCAGCAAGGACTAATCTGTTATTTATTTTCTGAATGTATATTGACCGTGGAAAAGGAAAATTTACCCTTAGAATTTATGTGTCACGTGACATTTTTTTAAAACTCAAAATCTACATTAAAAATAATCATTTTTCAAAAATCACCCAATTTATGCCAAATTTGATGTACGGGAGTTATGTGAACTGCTGATCACGAATTCGAGTCAGATTTGCCATATTTAAGATGATGGATTCAATATGACGGACCAAATATTTAATACTTTTCAGATTTACGCCAGTTTTGTTACATAGGGGTTTTGAAGATTGCTGTTTATGAATTTGAGTTTATATTTACAAAATTTAAAATGGCGGATGATATTTTCGAAAATTAAAGCGTTAAGAAGAAAAAATACTTTAAAATACATACATCGCTCGTAAACTTCAAAATACTTTTCTTTTTTTGTGTGACTGTGGTATCAATACCAAGTATGGACCAGAAAAATTTTAGCACAATTTAATAAATCACTTTCAATTAATATAGTCAATTTATATTTTAAATAAGTGACATATATTTCGCTAACAATTAATGCCTTTTTAAATCCGGTTTATTCATAAAAACTATAATTACATTTATTACAACTGAACAAATTAAAACTGAAAAAAATGATGGTACTATTTTACTATCATTACTAGCATTACAGTTGCTTTGTCAACTTAGGTTGCGCCTGACAATTTGACAAAATATTCCTTTTATTACCTTCAAGAGAGGTAAAAGAACATCTATATTTTTGGCAATATTTCAATGCTATGAGTTTCTGCTGGTTGTCTTGTGCATTAATTTTTTATAACTGTATTAATTTTTCCACAATCTATATCATAATAAACTCATTATTGTTTTCAGAAGTTATTATCCTAAATTTTGCGCCCAATTAACATTACCAAAAATTTTTTTTTATCTGCCTTTTTCAAAAATTCATAGCATTTTAACAAAATTAAATTTAAAGATTTCAGTCTATAATCTTTTCGATTAAAAATAACACCTAAATAAAAATTGCATTTGTTTGCAAAGTTAGAAACCATGGTTACAACTACAAATAAATGTATTTGTTACAGGAGAAGTAGATTGTTAGGGAGAGTTGACTCTGCCTAGGAAGAGTAAACTCTTACTAAAAATACCAGTAAAAGTTGATTGAGACTTAGCAGATCACCTTTACCTATGAAGAGTTAACTATACCTGCTGTGATTTAGTAAAAGTTGATGCCGAGATGTTGCTACCATATTGAAAATTATTAAAATTTTGTTAAAAACTTCTACATAGGGATAATTTAGACAAATTTAAAAGCCTTCAGTTCTGGTCGGTCATGGTTAGTTCTGGTTAGTTAAAGCGGCTTTTATTTTCCCCAATTATATTTGAGACGTGATAAATCACTCAAAATAGGAACTAAACTGAACCGAAATAAAATGCTTCTTAATTAATAAATATTTCTTAATAAACATTTTTATTATTTGCTTTTTTATTTGTTTTTTATTAGGTAGTAGACCACCTATCCTTGCAAAAAGTTAACTCTTACTAATTCAAGGCAGTAAGAGTATACTTTCCCTAGGTATAGTCAACTTTGACTAGTGAATGTTGATCAAAATTTATTACTTTTCGCTTTTAATCAACTTTTACTGAAAAGACCAGTAAGAGTCAACTTTACCTAGGCTAAGTCAACTCTTACTAAAGAATCTACTTCTTCTGTAACATATCCACTGCTTTAAAAAGTCAGTAACCATGGTTACTTATTAGGTCCACAATTTTATTCCACTCTTCTTTGACTTGACAAGTTTTTTATTCATTTGTCTGTAATAACGTCTTTTTAATTAATACAAATAATTTTTTAAATTAATAAAAAGTCAGTAAAAAACTTGCCAAGTCAAAAAAAGTGAAACCAACTTGTGGACAGAACGTCTTATTTTAGATCTCAGTATTTTGAGAGGCCGAGATTTTTGAATAGGAACTTGGCCCTTATTTTACAGTGTTTTTGGTGGAATCTCCTTTCTTTTTTAAATTACCCTGTATATTCTAAAATCTTTCTTTCAGGATAAATTTAATTTAATCAACAATAAAAGATAGCCTTTTGACAAAATAATGAGGCTTTGTTTGCATTTTAGGTATTTATTATAACCTTTTTCTATTTATTTTTTTTATTTTAAATAGTAAACTTCTCATATAAATTAAGTTAATTCTGATTAGTTCTGGTTTCATATCATATCTTTTTTCTTTTAATTTAAATCATTTTACTAGGTGTTAAAATTTAAGGCGACAAAATAGCAATATTATTTTTTTTAAATAAGTAAATACACTTCTTAAAAAATTAACGGAACACCTCTTAGTCCATTTGTAACTTTTGAGGCGGTAATTACATCCAGATGAAGCTTCCATATTTTAAAAAACACACATTTTTCACAATAAATCAAAGAATGTGTCATTGGATTAATCATTTATTCCTAAGAAAAAATTTACAAATTAAAAACGGTACAAAAACCAAAGTGTCAAATATGTAATATATCTCATTTATTATTCATTTTATCAAAAATATTTATATAACTTTTTTATTTAGGCAATTTAGAAAGCTGTCTCTCATAGTTTTTGAGATATTAACGATTCTTTTTAATACTTAAATCGTCAATATCTTAAAAACTATAAAAGCTATAAGAAATTTTATCTGACATGAATTATGTATTTTTACAAGACCTTTATTTTAGGCTATATAACCTTTATTCCAAAAACACCAATCTAGTATTTTTCAAGTTTATTAAGAAGTGTTTCGTTAATTTTTTTGAGCAGTATATAAATGCGGTTCTGTTCACTTCTCACTGAATAACCCTGTACAGCACTTAGTTCTAACCTAATCAAAAATAATAAAATTGTTTTAAAGTAATTTTTTAAAACAAAATACGGTCCTATAGTTAAATACTTTTTGTATATTTTCACCGAATTTTTATTTTTTGTATTTATTTTCTTTTGGTATTTATCTTTTATATCCCAATTAGGGTTGTTGCCTTGCTTAACTAAGACAATTCTAAAAAACTTATTCCCAGCACGTTCTTATATAACTTTTAATTAAACATTAAACAATGTTCGTTTATATTACAAAGACAGATTAGGATTTTTAAAGTTTTCGCGTCTGATAAGTTTCATAAATTAAGTTAAACGCGCGAAACAGCGCTGAAGCAATTTGCTCTTTTATTATGCAACGATATAAACTCGCCATAAACTAAAAGGATTACATTAACAAGAATAAAACAAAACTTGTGAAACTTTCTTTTTGAGATTTTAAACTACTGCCGCAGCGAGTTTTATGATTATGGGCCTCGAGTTAAATAAATTATGATTTGGTACAAACACATATTTTACTCAACGAAATTTATTATTTGCAGCGGTTATTAAAAAATAAGCCAGAAGAATAAAATTTTACAGGAGCAACAAAAAAACACTTTAGCGTCGAGAATGGTATAAAATATATCATAAATTTACTTAATACGTATGTAAAATGTTTTAACTCTTATGATACCATCCTCGACACTAAATTGTTTTTTGTTGCTCCTTTAAAATTTTATTTTGCCGACTTGGGAGACTCAGAAAATAACAGAACGGAATAAAAACAAGCGGATCTGCATAATAACAGACAGTCAGGCGTCACTAGGGAACTTGTAAACCCCAAGGTAACGTCCAAGCTGACATGGAAATGCCAAAAAGAACTGGAAGTCCTGGGAGAACGCAACAGGGTAACTCTTCTGTGTATACCAGGACATTCGGGAATAGAAGACAACGAAAAAGCGGATGAGCTGGCAAGACAGGGATCATCCACACCATACTTAGGACCAAAACCTGCCCTTGGAGTGACCAAAACCACTGATATATATTCTGTGCGAATGTGAAGCGTTAATCACAAAAGACAGGCATTATTTGGGCAACCAAAAATGAGCCCACAGAAATATATCAACCAACCAGTCTCGGGGTTATAAAGACTCGTAGAAGAAACAAGACCAATGGAAGGAATGGTATAAACGATAATGGGAGATTAGGCACAAAAAGCCCAAGAGGCTGTTCTGCCTCCGGTAGTAAATCTAGACGGCTCCTAGAGAAGAAGAAGAAGAAGACTTGGCAGACTTGGGCCCTTCTTCAAATAATTGCTTTATTTATATTACTCTCTACAACGTAAAATGAAAAATAAAATTATTACATATTCTTTCATTAATAAAAAATTAAGAAGAATCTTTTGACACTTTTAATTATTTGTCAAAAATTTTGACAGAAGGTCAAAAACTCAATGCTTTGGTCTCTAGACTAATAAGTCGCACCTTCGCTCAAATAATGTAATAATTAAAAAAAGCAAAATACCTAGAAAAATAAGGTTGAAATTAGTTCTAACACTTTTTTTAACTTAAAAACCATTAAAATAAGCACGATAGATATGATTTTGTGAATAGTACCATTTAGGAGGTGGAAATGATAATTCAATTATTTCATTTTCAAGGTATAAGTTATTAAAAAATATAACTAGGGTAAGCGTTTTTTTTAATTAATTTTTTGCATAAAAAAAGTTTATTGTAGATTGGGGCCACTTTATTTCTCCCAGCGTCGTATCGCCAGCTGTGGTTCACAGTACCAGGCCTAACTATATTTGCCCCTGACATACAGCTTCCCTTATTTAATGCGATTCCATGTTAAACGAACTCTAGAGTCTTCCTGACATACGATTTTACGGCTTAACATCGGTTAATGTCCCTAAGAAGCTTTGTAGTTTCAAAAAACATGTATTCACAGTCCACAAAGGCTTGTGCCCTAAGTACTAATATACCGTGAAAGAAAGGTAAAAAGAAAAGGTAGTTTACGGGATTTAGATATTTGGAGATCTAGAGGGGTAGAAAATAATACCTCTGCAGGCAGACCGTTCCACATTCTAGACACTCAAGGGATAAAGAAGCGCGTTAAAGTGGAAAGTTCGGGTCTTCTCCAGATGTATTGTAAAGAGATGCATAAGAAATGCACCGCAAGTTGATCTTTGGAAGCTGCAAGAAGAAGAAATTATATTGTTTATTTCGGCAGAGCAGAAACCAGGGAACTGCCTATAAAAAAGTGTCAGATCTTCCTACAGTCGGGGTTTGGAAGTCAACCTTTTAAATTTTTTAGATACAGTACTTTTTGTCGTGTTTGGGAAAAAATGCACTAAAATTCATCCTTACATAGAATTATAATAAAAATACAGTCCAAGACAAAGGCCAATAATTGCTTATTAACAAGCAAATAATTTCTTGCTTTTGTTATTTACACAAACACGATATAAACTGCAAGGATTATATTGACGAAGATTGAAGAAAAAACCTTTATTTTAGTAATTCTAAACGTCTGCTAAAGCAAGTATTATCATTATGGGCCTTTAAGTTAAACAAATAATGATTCGTTACAAAATAATGACAGCCGACATTCTAATAAATTACGCATATTTTATTCGACGAAATTCAATTTGTAAATTTATGATCTACATAACGTGGATTCAAAAGTAATTTTATCTTTTGTCGTGTTATAATAACATTATTTAAGCGTCATTTTTAGTGTCGAAACACACATTTTTTCGGACTAAGTACTTTAATGGTTCCATTATTGTCCTAGTACCAAAATGGATTCATGATAGTCCCAGCAAATAATGGACTACTTTTCAAAATGTATTTTACCTTGTCTTCATGTTTAACATGTCCTGTCAAAAATAAAATCGAGAATATTTAAAAAAAATATTCAATTGACGCCAGATAAAGTTTTGTATGTAATTCGAATCCAAAACTTATCACACGCCGTATTATTGGCATTGGCTAACGCCTCTTCTAATAATGTTAACGGTTAGTTTCATAATGATCGTTAATACTTTAAAAACTATTATAATTTTTAGAGAACTAACGAATATTGTTATTAATGTAAAATATTTTTTAAGGTTTTTTTACTGTTTAAATAGATAACCCAATCAAGAGTTAGTCAGGCTCGCATAATTATTAATTAGAACTATTAACCACGTTTAAGTGTATTAAAATCAAATATAAACTCTTACAAATAATATTACTTAAGACAAAACTCTAATAATTTTCATTTTTTTGTTTAATGTAAATTGAAATAAGTTTTAATTTAATTACTGTTTAATTTTTAATACGTCTTTTAGTTTAGTTTATATCTTGAGGACGTAAATCGCTTTGGCACCAAAAAGTTATTAGGTATTTTGATTTTTTACAGTTTATTGTCTAGAGAAAATAATACATGAAGTTTTAATCTCAGAAGGCGGTGTTTCTCAGCCGTATGTTGGACGTGTTCGCGGTAAAGCTATCAATCAGGGCCGTATTTAGGCGATGGCGAGATGGGCGCCCGCCAAGGGCGCAGCTACCTGGGGCGCAAAATCGGCTATAATTTTTTTTTCATCAGTTGTACTGACAGCTAACCATAGTCATATTATTATGATTTTTATAGACAAAATTAATCAAATAAATAAATTACAACAGAACAATTTAATAGCAAATTTTTAACTTGGATACTTAATTTAATATATTAAGACTAAAAAAATGTATGAATTATTATTAAAATATCAATTTATACTGAAAGCTACAGCAAGAGGGTAACTTTTTGAATTTTTTAATATGTAGGCTGCGGATAAATTGGTATTTTTTACATTGCGGGCAGCACTATTTCTTTTTTTGTTGTTGCATATTATTTAATTTATTAAAGTACCACAAATTCCACCATAAAATTGGCATTTTAAAGAAACAAAATTCTCGGTTCAAAAAACTTTAAACCTACAAATTTGCACTTTATTTTGTAAAATTTTCGGGAAATAACCCCCGAAATCCCCATTTTTGTTGGGGGATATTCCATACTCCCCAAATCCTGTGAAGGGGGCGCAAATGTTAGGCCCCGCAAAGGGCGCGGCCATACCTAGATGCGGCCCTGCTATCAATGCGGACATTTATATTGAAATATGCCTAACAAAACTTCTTCCCTTTATAAATACTCATCATCCCAATGATGAAGTCATATTCTGGCCCGATCTAGCGTCGTGCCATTACTCCAAATGTGCCTCAGGCAAGGCCTATAGAAGAGTTTTGGGCTCTTTTGAGTGGAAAAGTGTATGATAATGGATGGGCAGTCAAAAATGAGGAACAGCTAAGGCGGAGAATATTACAAAAATTTCGTGAGGTCGATATAGCAACGGTCCAAGGGATTATGGCTCATGCAAGACCAAAACTACGTGCCATCGAAGAAGACCCATGTATAGTCTATAAAAATACATTATAAAGTTGTAGAAATAATTTTCCATTGATAATTTATAAATAAATTTAATTTCTATCCAAAAATCAAAATATTTATTTTTTTCCGAAAACTTTAGGGACATACGTTATTAGGGTTGTTAATAATAGGGTTAATAATAAAGTCAAAGTTTATAGGAAAATCTAAAAGAATGTTTATTTTTTAAATTAAAATAGAAAATCACTATTCTTATTTGATATATACGTTAAAATACGTTAAAACACCGCTTTTCGTCAGCCTCCAAGTTAAATAACGTCGGGTGAGGTTAGTAGTTTGATGGGTAACTATTGTTGGTCCTATCTTGATGACGTTAATGCGGGATCAATCATGTATTATCCGCATGTTTCGGTGATTGAATATCGTTGATGGACCTAGGGAAAATGAGTTAAATATTTAAAAACTCAGCATCCCCGGTACCCAGTAATTAAGCTTTATATAAGTATTCGTGGGCTGTCATAAAGATTAAAAAATGGAAACCGGTCAAGTTATAGTTGGCTAGCTATTGTCTAAGTGAATAAAAGTTAAACAAGATCACGGCATTTTCTTTTGCTTGAAAAACTACTCAATTAGTAACTTCGCAAAAATAAATAACAAAAATAATACATATTTCGTTTGAACACAATTTAGCTGGTGAATAAAGAAAGAAAAATCACTTACTATTTTATTATGCAACTATATAAAATATAAACTTGACATAAACTAAAAGGATTACGTTAACGAGAATAAAACGGAACTTGTAGACTTTCTTTTTGAAATTCTAAACTACAGCTGCAGCGAGTTTTATGATTATGGGCCTTTGAAGTAAATAAATTATGATTCGGTATAAAGTAAAGACTGTTTTAGGCGACAATGTGATAAATCATGCATATTTAATTTTATATAACTAACATTAAATATTTAAAAATTTAATGACGCCAATAACCATGGTCTCTAACGAAAAATTTAAAACCCGTTTATCATTTTTTATTAAAATTTGTTTTAAATTAAATATGGATTATAATATATATATATATATATATATATATATATATATATATATATATATATATATATATATATATATATATATATATATATATATATATATATATATATATATATATATATATATATATATATATATATATATATATATATATATAAATTTTTAATTTTATATATATATATATATATATATATATATATATATATTAGGGGATTTTTTTTATAATTTTTTTGGTCCCATCTAAAAATTTGGTTGAAATACCAAAAAAATTTTTACAGTTTCAGCCCTTAATAATAATATTAAGTACTCGCCCAAAGCGTGTGAAGATTTTCCTTTTAAAAAACACGTAAACTTTGATCCTTTTTGTAAATTTCTATAACTCGCAGCATTTTATGTTATCGTTTCGCCCAAACACGGATTTTTTTGAATTTTGAATGTTTCAAAAGTGTCCCTTTGGCAACGTCGCAACTCACCCGGCGAGGTAGTACCAGTCACTAAACCAATTTTTTCATAAAATTTTCGTTTTTCTGTCATTTTCATAAAAAAAGTACACAAAAAATGACAAAGTTGTTGGAAATATAATTTCCTACAAAAAAGGTCGTAATAATCGAATCGCTAAGACCAACAGTTTTCGAGATATTTGATTTTAAATTAATTTTACTATGAAATTTATTTATCATATATATCTATAGGGGATTTGCCGAGCGGAACATAGAAATCCCATTAAATTTTAAATAATTATTGGCTCCCTTGTAAATTTTACAGAAAAATGTAACATAACTTTTTGAAGAGCCAATCTGACAAGCCCTCGTGTCAAGTTTTAAAAAAATTTAATAAGCGAATCTTTAATTATTTAATTAAATGTAATTGCAAAATTACCAAAATTCTTTGGGCATAGAATCTTAATGAATTGAAAAAATAAATTTGCCGTTAGGGGTATGGTTTTTGCTAATTGCATTAAAATTATCAATATTCCAAAAGCATGGAATCCTCGGGTGTGGCTAAGACGACTACATGTTTTACCCTTATTGGGGATGATTACATTTGCTGTAAGCCAAGACACGACTGACGAAGAGTTACTGAGAAAGTAAAACGACAGTGGCGCCATCTAACAGATAAATTTTAATGCAATCAGTAAACATATTAATTTAACTTTTAAAAATCCGTAAAGGTGCTTTAATAGTTTGAATTATTTGTTAGAACTAATTAAATTTCCAAACAACTTCTTTTAACCAAATCAGTTTAGTTTAATAATTATAAGAATATATTATAATTTGACTAATAGTAAACACTAAAATTTTGCCGAATGGTTGTATCAGATTGGGTTAAGTTTGTTATCAGTTTTTTTTTTAATATTATCCTTTTTAATTTGTTTTTGCATCTAACAACCTGTCCAAGTTAAAACCTTTTTTTACCAATTCTTAAACCAAACTAAATTTAATATGGATTTTCTGTTTATTTTTGTTTTTTGGGAAATAATAATTTTTGGCCCATGATTTTTAGCAAATTTATTTATTTGATTTTTCTCTTTACTTCAGAATATAATTTACCAAACACAGCCTTATATATACACACTAAACTTTATCATTTTTTCCTTGAAAAATTTTTAAAAAAATTTTATAGAGAAAAAAATTTTTTTAAAAAAAATTTTAAAAAACAAAATTGTAATAATAATATTTTTTTTTTTTATGATCAAAAGGAAAAAAATGAAAATTTTTAAAAAATTTTCCCTTAAAAAAAACCCAACCCCCTTTATTAGAAAACACAAAAAAATTTTTTTTTTTCCAAAAAAGCTTTTCAAGATTAAAAAAATAAAACAGATACAGGTTTTTTTAAAAGCAAAAAATTGGTTTTTTTTTCCTTTTGGGAAAAATTTTTTTCCTTTTTAATATTTTTTCCGGGGTTGATGGTTTCGAGATTCTAAAAATTTTAAATAACAAATCCAAGAAACTTTTTAAAAAAATTTTTTAAATTTTTTTGAATTTTTTAGGGGTTTTTTGGGTTTTAAAATTTTTAAAAAATTTTAAAGCTAACCCCCAATTAATTTTAAAAAAATTTATGCATGGTTTCCCTAAATTTAAAATTTTGCATTTTGGTTAAAATTTTTATAAAATGAAAAACCCCTTTAATATTTTACGTAGATTACGAATGATTTTTTCTTGTTAAATGACTTTATTAATCGAATAATAAATAAATAAGTTTTCGGCATTAAACAATAATTCAATGATACTAAGAAAATTTAATAAAAATGATTAATGATTTATTGTAGTAATCCTAAAATGCAGTTTTTAAAAATGAAAATTTAACGCATTTTAAACAAAAATAAAATTTTAATATTTGTGTAATAGTTTTTATATTCTTCAAAAATTGAGAATTCAGTTTTTTTTCATGAAAAGAACAACCATAAAACAACAAAGCCACAAAACCCCGGCATAATTTGGGTTTGTTATAAAATAAAGATTTCGGAAAATAAAAACAATTAATTTTTTTAGGGACCCAAGGTTTCGGTTAAACAACCATTATCGAGGGTCAGTTTTATATCTGAAAAAAAAATATACCACAAAACATAACATTTTATTTAAAGGGTTTACAACATTAATTAAAAACACCAATAAAAAATAACAGTAAATTATAAACATTCATTTCCAATCAGTCAATTTATTTCCCAAAATGGCCAAATAAAAATCTTATAAAAAAGAAATTGTTTAATTGATCCCTTTTTTAATATAAACTTAATAGGAATTATAAATTTTAAAAAATTACTTTAACAACCTAATATTATTTGTCTCTAGATATTTGGTTATAAATGAGTTCATTTAGGCTAGTAACGAAAATATTTGTGATTTAAAATGTTCTTTAATATTAAAATATGATTTGATTTTTAGATATCTTCTGGGTTATTTCGAAGATTTTTGTGAATTTGGATGTTCTTGTATTTTGTTTTTGTTTTTTTTTTTTTTGAGAACTTTAAAACAAAATAAAGAACATCTAAATTTCAAAAACTCCCAACGATAACGGATCAGCCTTGGAGTCCTTTTTAAAAAATCAAGTCATAATTTTAATATTAAAGAACACTTTAAAAGGTAATAATTTTCAAAAGAAAAATTAGATGCCTAGAAAACATAGAAATAGCAAAGTTAGCAATTTCCAGAGAGTTACTATTAAAAACCCATTGGTAGACAATATCTAGAAGCAGCACATGTCCTTAGGTTGTTAAAGTAATTTTTTTATAGCATGGAATTCCTATTAAAGAATTTTAATATATAAAAAAGGGATCAATTTATCAAAACCACACAACTGTATTTTTAATTGACTAATGGAGAAGTGAATGTGTGTGAACCTTAGTAAAATGTGTGTTTTTCGTGTTTTGACGCACGTTACCATGTGCCAAAGTGATGTAAGTTAGGTTTTAGTTTGCCATTTATTCATAAGTGTTATACATTTACATTTTTTCGGATTTAAAACTGACCCTTGATAATGGTTGTTTAACCGAAACGCGTCGCGTTCCATAATAAATTAAACCTTTTTAGGGAAGAAGGGTCTTTTATTTATAACAAATATGAATCGACTTTACCCAGGAGACGAACTCAAAAATAAAGCACTAGAAAAGCACAAAATGATAAATTAAATTACTGTACCTAAATGCCTAGCAAGCAATAAACTAATGGTCGCATCCCATACATATATATTTGGCTAAAAATGCTGTTCATATTATGTTTCAATAAATTCATTATTTTTTAACATTTCCACTAAAATTATTTCGCGTGTAAAATGTGACCTATTCAACTGGGTAAAAAGTAAATTGCATGTATAGAGTCGATTCATTAAAAATTGAACAGCGAATGCAAACATTTTTTGACTTTAATTTTTTAACTTGACACAAAAATAATTAACATCAATCGGGAAACTGTTTATTTTAAAAAATTTTAAAACCCTTGCTCTGTGTTTTATAAAGATTTAATTCAACTGTGACTTGTTTAATTTAAAGAAAAAGGGCCGTTTATTTTTGAAAAAAGGAAGTTGAAACAACGTTATTAGGTTTTGGTCATTTTTGTTTACACCAGAAGCTGACACAACTTTTTTAATTGAGTAAATTTAGTTTGTTTTTTTTTTAACTTAACAAAATTTTGGGTAATCCTTTTTTAATCTATGGTTAGAGGTTAATTTTATGCATATTATCAACATAAAGCAAAAGAAGGTTTTTAAGGGTTTTAAAAAATAGTTATTTGGGTTTTTTTAGTTTTAATTTGGATTAAATTTTTTTAAGGGTTGAGTTTAAATAAATTTTTTTCCCAATAAACGTTTAAAAAAATTTTTAATTTTCAACACTATTGATGCCTTAAAATGGAAATTTTTACGGGCCTAGTTTTTAAAAAGTAACTTTTTAAAGACTAGTTTTAAAAGTGAAATGTCAAATTTTAAAGGAAAATTTTTTTTTTTAAATTTTTTAAAAAATTTAAAAAAAAATTAAAAAATTTTTTAAAAAAAGGGGGGAAAAAAAAAAAAATTTTTTAAAAAAATTTTTTTGGTTTTAAAAAAAAAGGTTTTAAATTTTTAAAACCCCTTTTAAAAATTTTTTTTTTTTTAAAAAAATTTTTTAAAAAAGGGTTTTTTTAAAAAATTTTTTTTTTTAAATTTTTTAAATTTTTTTTTTTTTGGAAAATTTTAAAATTTTTTTTAAATTTTAAAAACCTTTTTAAAAAAACCCCTTTTTTTTTAAAAATTAAAAAAAAAAAAAATTTGGTTTTTTAAATTTCCCAAAAAATTTTTTTAAAAAAAACCCAAAAAAAAAAACCTTTTTTTGAAAAAAAAAAACCTTTTTTTTTTTTTAAAAAAAAAAGCGGGTTTTAAAATTTTTTTTTTTAAATTTTTTTTGGGGGAAAAAAAAATTTTTTTTTAAAAAATTTTTAAATTTTTTTTCCTTTTTTAAAATTTTAAAAAAAAAAAAAAAAAAAAAAAAAAAAATTTTTTTAAAAAAAAAAAAATATTTTGGTTTTTTTATTTTTAAAATTTTTAAAAAAAAAACCCCCCTTTTAAATTTTAAAAATTTTAAATTTTTAAAAAATTTTTAATTACCAAAAAATTTTAAAAAAGGGGGAAAAAAAAAAAAAATTTTTAAAAAAAATTTTTTTTTTTGGGCCTTTTTAAATTTTTTTTAAAAAATTCCCTTTTAAAAAAAAAATTTTAAATTTTTTTAAAAATTTTTTTAACCGGTTTTTTGCAAACCCCCCTTTTTTTTCCTTTTTTTTTTAAAATTTGAAGGCCTTTAAAATTTTTTTTTAAAAAAAAAAATTTTTTTTTTTTTAAAAATTTAAAGGGTTTTAAATTTTTTTTTTTCAAAATTTTTTAAAAAAAAAATTCCCGGAAAGAAAAAATTTTTTTTCCGGAAAAAAATAAAAAAAATTTTTTTTTTTTTTTTCCCTTTTTTTTTCCCGGGGGAAAAAAAACCCCCAAAAAAAACCCTTTTTAAAATTTTTAAAAAAATTTCCCCGGGGTTTTTTTTTTCCCAAAAAAAGGGAAAAGGGTTTTTTTTAAAAAAACCCCTAAAAAAAATTTTTTTTTTTTAAAAAAAATTTTTTTTTCAAAAATTTGGAAAAATTTTAAAAAAAAGGGTTTTTGTTTAAACTAAAGGTTTTTTAAAATTTTTAAATTTAAAAAAAATTTTTTTTAAAAATTTTAAAAAAAAAGGGAAAAAAAGGTTGGGGGTTTTTTAAAATTTTTTTTTTTTTTTTTACGGGGGGTTTTTAAAAAAATTTTAAAAAAAAAAATTTTTTTTTTTTTTTGGGTTTTTTTTTTTTTAAAAAAAAAATTTTTTTTTTTAAAAATTTTTTTTTAAAAATTTCCCAAAAAATTTTTTTTAAAAAAAATTTTTTTTTTTTTTTAAAATTTTCCCTTTTTTAAAAAAAAAAATAAAATTTTTTTTGGGGGGGTTTTTTTTTGGGGAATTTTTTTTTCCCAAAAAAACCCAAAAAATTTTTTAAAAAAAAAAAAGGGGGAAATTTTTTAAAAAAACCCCAAAAAAAAAAAAAAAGAAAAATTTTTTAAAAAAGGGGGGTTGGGTTTTTTTGGGGTTTTTTTGGGTTTAAAATTTTTTTCCCCGGGGTTTTTTTTTTGGGCCCTTTTGGGGAAAAAAAAAAAACCCCGGGGGCCCCCCCCAAAAATTTTTAAAAAAGGGAAAAAAACCCAAAAAAAAAGAAAAAATTTTTTAAAAAAAAAGGGGTTTTTAAATTTTTTTTTTTTTGAAAAGGGATTTTTTTTTTTTTTTTTTTTTAAAAAAAAAACCTTTTTTAAATTTTTAAAAATTTTTTTTTTTTTTAAAAAAATTTTTTTAAAGGGCCCTTTTTTTTTCCCCAAAAAAAAAAACCCAAAAAATTTTTTTTTTTAAAAAATTTTTTTTTTCCCCAAAAAAAAAAACCCCTTTTCCCTTCCCTTTTTAAAAAAACCAAAATTTTTGGGAAATTTTTTTTTTTCCGGGAAAAGGGGTTTTTTTGACCTTTAAAATTTTTGGGGGCCCGGAATTTTTCCCAAAAAAAGGGGGTTTTAAAAAAAGGGGGGAAAACCCCAAAATTTTTTTTTGGGGGGGGGAAAGGGGTTTTATAAATTCCACTCGTTCTTCGAACTCGTGGAATTATAAATAACAAGCTTGCATGAAAATTATCGGTAATTTTTAAGCACTCGTGGTATTACCCCCGACAATTTTCCTCAAAAAATGTCATATTCTGACAATTAATTCGGAAAATATAAAAAAAATTATAGGACGCCAATTATCAGTCTCAAATCTGGAACCACTTTATAAATAAAAATGAAATAAAAAATTATGAGTTAAAGTTTTTTCTAAAAATACGTGGTACCCCGTCATGTTTTGCTTCTTGGGGCTTGACTAGTTCTTTTATGAGTTTAATTATTTTATTTTCGGCGACAACCAGATTGCTGCCGTATCAAACATAGTTTCAGACATTCTTAAGATTACTCAAAATTTATTCTCCTGCCGACAAGCGAAGACAATAAAATTCCTTCTAATCATTTGTTTTCACTGGCGCTGTAAACAGAAGAACATCAGATATAAAACCATTTCATTAAATTTTTTATAAGAGAGTCGTGTTTACAGTGTATCCCGATTTGATTGTCTCGAAAAAATCAGGGATAGTTTGTCATTTAATTCTGTGTATTGATTATTGCCAGATTTCCAATTTGTGAACTGTGTAAATAGTGTCTGTGTATACAACTTTTTTTAAGTAAAAAAAAAATAATAATATGGTTATATGTTTAAGAGGACCCTTTGTTGCTTTGTTCTCTGTATATAAAAGAAGACAACTGCGAATAAATATTAACGACTACACCTAAACTTTTTGTCTTGTCACCGAAAAAAACCCCTAAACTGGTCATTCTTATTCCGTTCTCAAATTCACGAAACTCATAAATTTTTCGGGTAATATTTGAATGGGCCCAACATTACACGGGGTAATGGTTATTTAATAAGACGAAGTATCAACATTTTGGTCACGTAGCGTCTTGAAGTAGCACGAAAATTCCCCGGTGTAACTGTAGAGTTAGTCTGGATTTCTGGGAAAGGTGTCCGTCAGTATTTCACTTGGATGCTTGTCTTGTAAATTGGAAATTACGGTCAAATTGCGAGGAGTTTTTCCATTATCTAGTAAATCGTAGTCAGTTTAAGTTATTTATTAGTAATTGATTAGTAAGATAGTAGGGAAGATTTTAAAAACAAAGCTGTGTATAACAGTACGGTTTAACCCGTTGTTAAAAAAAATTACAAGTGGTATGTTTGAATTATGAAAAAAAAACGGTTAAAAGAAAAAAAATATTCTTTTTTATCTTCAGCTAAGAGACTCGCGACTCAAGTTCGTTTGAATTTTAAACATTTTACACGGTAGCTAATTTACTATAAAAAAAATATTTCCAATAACTTCCACTTCTTTAGAATACTTTTTAAGTAATATGCATGTCATATATTTTCATGTTGTGCAATTATGTTTATTAACTGATTAAATTGTACCTTAGGCCTACATATTTTATCTTTAGTTATTCTTGTGATCATTATTCTTATTAAAGTGTCAATTTCAAATAAAAATATGTAATTTTATTAAAATTTATTAAGACAAAATATAAATCTATGCCCTATCTTTAAGAAAAATACGATTGTAACACATCTAATTTTTGGTGTCTGACATAAAGCTGGAAATTTTCAGTTTGTCAACTTTTATTTTAACATGTAATTTCTTAGCAGCTTTAATTGTTGTCCTAAATTTTGGGAGTAGACAAATTTTTTGAAAGTTATTAATAAAATTTTCTTTAAAAAAAGTTGTGTAAGAGAAAAATTTTCGGATTATTAATTTAAGATCGTGGGGGACTCAAAATTAAAATTTTACAACCACATAAAACAATCAAATTTAAAATAATGACATTTTGGTTGTGAAATGTCCGAATATAAATTTTGACAAAGAAATTTTGTTCTTACAATAAAATTATTTAGAGATATGGAAAAGAAAATGTTAGTTGACTATGGACATTTATTGGTAAGGTATTTAAATAAAACTTAAAAACAATCCACAACAAACCAGTATGTTTGAAGAATTTAAAGGGTCAATAGAATGAGGTGAACTAGATCCTTGCATTTAGAGTGGGTCAGCCTTTCTTATAAAATTACCTTTATTTTATAGAAGTTATATTTAATCCGCAAATTATAGAAAATATTGACAAATAGGTGTTAAAACTATTTTTTAATTTAATTTTGGCCTTACGAGCTGAGTGTTTTAGACAAAACCAATTTTTAATGATAGCTGCGGTTGCTACAAAAATATTGTATTTTATTTTAAAATAATTACTTGTAGATACTATTAAACAATAGCTATAAGTAAGCAAGTTTTTTATTGTATACCTAGGAAGTTTTTTGTTTGGAATTTTTCTGTCTTTAGAAATTTTTCAGACTATATTTAATTGTGTTTAAATAAATTCCTAATTAAATTAAACGACAAAAGTTTTAAAGTAAATATTAAAAAATAATATTTTACAGAAAAAAAGATAATAATGAATAATATCTTTAAATACATTTTTTGATCTGTTATTACTAACTTTTCTGTCGGTATTATGTTATTTTTAATATTTATTTTAAAACTTTCCCATTTTTTTGGTTTCCCTTTAACAGAGCAATTATAATTTCCATCTCTTTCTAACTCACGTAAGTTAAATGAAACACCCTTAATTTATATTTTAACCATTAGGTGTAATACATCATTGCCATTGGTATATATTAATAATATTAATTATAAATAGAATAGAAAACAAAGATGCGTATTAAAAAAAATAAGTAATGTTGGTATTGATATTTAAAAAATGAAACGTCGTATCTAAAAATAAAATTATTTTCTCGAAAAGCATAAACAAATGTTTTAAAATGTACCCTTGGTTTTTTAGTCACTGCCAAAAGACATGGCACTACTTTAGTGTATTTTCCACACCGATAGATGCCTCCATTTTTGGATATGTTAGTATTCCTTGGCCGAGAAAAACAATCTTTTAAAAAAACATCTTTTTCTAGCTAAACAGGGTGTGCCCGAAGCATGGACTTGAAGGTTACAAGTTAAAAAAATCTAAAGAGTTGCTAGAAATATATAATTTTTAAAATGTTACTTCTTAGAGCGACACAAATAACCACTAAATAAAAACTATACAGGATGGGTCCAAAACATGGACCTAAAATTAACCTGCAAAAAATTCTAGAAGTTGCTAGGTTTTAATGTTTTTTGTACGTTTTTCTTGAAGCGAGGCAACTCCCTTAAAGGGGACATTTTTTTCCACTCATCAGGGTGTAAGATTTAAAGATTGCTTAACTCATCCTAAGGAAAAACGCACCAAAAATTTAAAAATGTAGCATTTTCAGAAGTTTTAGCATGTTACCCTTAGATCTATTTTATGGTTCATTTTTTGTCTTGGACACCCCTATTTAGAACAAACCTACCAACTCACTTATGTTAACTTAAATGGACGGAACTTTTTTTTACTTAATTGTAGGTTTATTCAGGTCCATTTAGGTGCGACTATTTTAACACAAGTATTTCCTTTTATTAATCTTACACAGGGTACCTTAAAGGATAAAGATTTTTAGATATGTCAAACAAAAAACGAGTTTCCAATTGTCCTAAAATTGTAGTAGGTAAAACTTAGTTAATGTTAATCTACATGGACTGAACTTTTTTTTAACCTATTTATAGGTTTATTCTTTAGTTCGTTTATGTAGGACTATCTTGACGACAGAAATATTTTCTACTATTAATTTTGGGGAACTTTGGAGGATAAAGATTTTTAGAAATATCTAACAAAAAACGAGTTTCCAAATTTCCTAAAAATGAAGTAGGTATGAAATTGTTAATATTAAATCATTATGGAAAATAATCATAGCAAGTTAAAACTAAAAACTCATTACGTAATATTAAAACACATTATACCTTAGCATCAAAAATACCCCGAGTGTATAAAACGAAATTAATTAAAAATTACATCAGATCGTGCCGAGAATTAAAATTCAAGAATTAAAGCACTTACAAGAAATATTTCATAGAAATACACCATAAATAACAGGCGACTGGAAAATTTTTATTTGTCGCTGTGCGCTGGAATATCTTTAATTTATGAGACGTGAAAAACGGGCGTTCTACTTATTTTTTTATTTAGTTAATTACTTTCTTTAAAAAAAAATGGATTAAAATATTAAGTTTATTAAGGCGAATTGCGTAAAGAATGTTACTAATGTTTAAAACTCAGTTAGGTCTATATTTTGACAAACACAACACAATAAATTTCTAAAAAATTAAAGAACATGTTTTCTTGTTAAAATGATGTTTTTTTTTCTTCGCCGATCTACCTGTAGATTTTTTTTTTATCCAACTAAGGATCATCGGTAAGTTTAAAAACAAACAAATGAATATAAAATAGTTAAATAAATTAAGATGCATGCATTCATTATAGTTAAATAAAACACTTTTGATTTTCTACCTATATCCACAACCTGCGACAAAGGTTTTGCCAGACTGTAGCTCCTTCAGACTAGTAGTTTAAATTACAGTGTCAACAAAACATGTATCACATGTTGTAAATATAAGTAATTTTTTTTAAATTTAATGTGTTTTATTTTAATAAACCTAATTTTTTAGAGTTTTATAAAGTAATGATTTAATCAGTGAAGATTTTTTAAAACCCATGTATTGAAGATATTTTTCATAATCTTGTAGCGAATTAATGTATTGTATTGTGTTGAATGGGTTTGTTTGGCTTAAAATAGCCCTTTTCCCACTTATACGTGGAAATATCTTTTGTGGATACCTTGCTTTAGTTGATCTTTTTAATTCAGAAACTTTTTGCGAAGTTGGAAATATTTGGAAAGCAAGTTTTTTTAGATATTGTAGCCTTTGGCGTGTTAATTCCATGCAATCGTATAGTATACGTTCCGTGGTTTCGCCCTATCTGTCACAAAACATATAGCGTTTATTGTCAGTCTTTTCCATCTTTTTGAGGTGATACTTCAGAGGGCCGTGTCCTCTTTAGAAGTTAGTAACTATCCTACGTTCAGCTCTAATAGCTGAATGGCGATAGGATTTTTTTTGCTTCCATAATATGCACTCTACTACAGCTTTATGTGGATTTCTCATGTTGCTACAACTTTCACTAGCATATTAATGTCGCAATTTAATTATGATCCTAGTAATGTTTGAGAATACCAGTTTAATCTTTTATACAAAAACCTACAAATCGAGTTGTGTGTGAATCGAATTCATACAGGTTACAGAATTGAGTCCCTGGTCTCAGGAAACAAAATATGTGTGTATAATGAACCGATTGACCCTTCCGAACCTGCAGATGGCCTTAAGAAATTTAAAGAAACAAAACAAAAAATACCCTATAAAATAAATGCGATAAAAGACAGAATTTTAGGCTTTATTGATGATTACCAAAAGGTGATTTTCCATTTGGATTCATATTAAAAAACAAAATTGTTGCAAGTGTCTGTATCAAAAATAAGGAGAAATCTGTGGTAAATAAACTGGATAGCATCCAAGAGAGTAAAGTTATAGAAATTTATTAAAAAAAAATTGGGATGATAAAACAACAATTATTTTTTTTAAATACTTTAATTTCATTTTTTTTCTGTTAAAAGAAAAGGTCTATCATAACATCCTATATTGTTATATCTATTTAATTAAACTGTCTTAATTTCACACATATTACTTTATTTCGAAAGATTACATTTTTTATTATTTTAAATTTTTCGTTTTAGTTTTTAGTTAACTCAAAGCCTTAAATTCCTTCATTATTAAATTATTTGCTACTATAGCTTCATATCTACCACATAAATTTCTAATTTTAAAAAGGATGTTGGTGGCTAGACCGTTTCGCTTTTCTCATATCCTTATTATTACAAATGTTATTGGTCAATTCGCCACGATATTGGAATCAAAATCACCCGTTTATACGTTCATTTTGTATATTTCATGTTTTGTCCTCGTTTAATTTTGAACAAATATCTTGGGGTTAAAGATTATTTAGTTAAAATGAGATTTTCTTATTTTTTAATAAACAAATATTAAATTCAAAAAACGGTGGTACTAAAAATTGTTTAATACATAAGAAAATTATAATAGAGTAAAACTGACTCTTGATTTGTGCTGCTTGTATGATAAATTTACAGGAAAACTTACTCATATATATTATATGCCAAAAAGGCTCTCCAAAAATTTTTTTTTTTTTTTCTTTTTTTTAATTTTTTTTAATTTTCCCCCAAAAAATTTTTTTTTAAATAAATAATTTAAAATATATTTAAAATTTTAAATTTTAAAAAAAATTTTTTTTTGGTTTTTAAAAAACCCCCTTTCCCCCTTTTTTGGGAATTTTTGGGGGTTTTTTTTTTGGAAATTTTAAAAATTTTTAAAAATTTTTTTTTAAAAAAAAAAAAAACCTAAACAAAAAAAAAAAATTTTTTTTTTTAAAAAATTTAAATTTTTTTTTTTTAAACAACCCCTTTTAAAAAAAAAAAAATTTAATTTTTTTTTGGGGGGAAAACCCCCCTTTTTTTTTTTGGGGGAAAAAAATTTTTTTTTTTCCCCCCGTTTTTTTTTAAATTTTAAAAAAAAGGGGTTTTTTGGGAAAAAATTTTTTAAAAAAAAAAAAAAAATTTTAAAAAACCCGGCCCGGGGGTCCCCAAAATAAAATTGGATTTTGGAAAAAATTTTTTTTTAAAACCCCAAAAAAATTTTTTGGGGAAAAATTTAAAATTTTTAAAAAAAAAAAAAATTTTCCCCAAAAATTTTTTTTTAAAAAAAAAAATTTAAAATTTTTTAAAAAATTTTTTAAAAAATTTAACCAAAAAAAAAAAAAAATTTTTTTTAAAAAAAATTTTTTTTTAAAAATTTAAAAAAAAACAATTTAAAAAAATTTTTTAAAAAAAAAAAAAAAAATTTTAAAGTAAAGGGGGTTTTTTAAAAAAAAAAAAAGGGAAAAAAAAATTTTTTTTTTACCAAATTTTAATTTTTTTAAAAGGGTTTTAAAAGTTTTTTTTTTTTTTTTTTTTTTTTAATTTTTAAAAAAATTTAATTTAAAATTTTTTTTTAAAAAAAAATTTTTTTTTTTTGGGGGGGTTTTTTTAAATTTTTTTTTTTAAAAAAGGGGGTTTTTAAAAAGGGGAGAAAAAAATTTTTTTTAAAAAAATTTTTTCCTTTAAAATTTAAAAAAAAAAATTAAATTTAAAAAAAATTTTGGGGTTAAAACAAAAAAAATTTTAAAAAAAAATTTTTAAAAAAAAAAAAATTTTAAAAAAATTTTTTTAAAAATTTTCCCCTTTTTTTTTTTTCCCTTTTTTTAAATTTTTAAAAAAAGGAAATTTTTAAAAACCTTTTTTAAAATTTTAAAAAATTTAAAAATTTTAAAAAAAAAACCCCGGGTTTTGGGGAAACCCCCCAAAAAAAAAATTTTTTTTTTAAAAAAAAAATTTTTTTTTTGGGGAAAATTTTCCCCCCCTTTTTTTTTAAAAAAAATTTTTTTTTAAAAATTTTTTAAAATTTTTAAAAAAATTTTTTTTTTTTAATTTATTTTTTAAAAAAAAAAAAATTTTTTTTTTTTTTTAAAAAAAAAAAAAAATTTTTTAAAAAAAAAAAAATTTTTTAAAAAAAAAAAAAAATTTTTTAAAAAAAAAAAAAAAAAAAAAGGGGGCCCCCCCCTTTTTTTTTTTGGGGGGCCCAAAAAAAAATTTTTGGGGGGAAAAAAAAAAAAATTCTTTAAAAAAAAAAAAAATTTTTTTTTTTTTCGTTTTAAAAATTTTGGGGAAAAAAAAAAAAAAAAGGGGGGGGAAAAAAAAAAAAAATTTTTTAATTTTAAATTAAAAATTTTTTTTTTAAAAAAAAATTTTTTTAATTTTTTTTTTTTTGGGGGAAAAAAAAAAAAACCCCCAAATTTTTAAAAATTTTTTTAAAAAAAAAAATTTTTAAAAAAAAATTTTTTAAAAAAATATTTTTTAAAAATTTTTTTTTTTAAAAAAAAAATTTTTTTAAAAAAATTTTTTTTAAAAAATTTTTTTTATTAAAAAAATTTTTGGGCAATTTAAAAAAAAAAAAAAATTGGGGAAAAAAAAAAAAAAAATTTTTTAAAAATTTTTTTTCCCCCCCGTTTAAAAAATTTTTTTTTTTTTAAAATTTTTTTTTTAAATTTTTAAAAAAATTTTTAAGGAAAAAAAAATTTTAAAGGGGGGGGTTTTTCCCCCAAAAAAAATTTTTCCCCCCCCTTTTTTTTTCCAAAAACCCCCTTTTAAATTTTCAAAAAATTTTTTCCCCCATTTTTTAAAATTTTTTTTTTAAATTTTTTTTAAAAAAATTATAAATTAATATATATATATATATATATATATATATATATATATATATATATATATATATATATATATATATATATATATATATATATATATATTTTATATACATATATATAAACGCCATATATATTAGAAAATGATAATAAATGAAAAACAATAAAATAAAAATGCCCAATCGCACGAGGCGCGCTTCGCCGCGGAGTGTGTAGACGGGATGGGAAGCGTAAAGTGACGCGAGGGCGTAGAAGGGGGGGCAGATAATTAAGTATTGCTACCCGAACGGCCAGACACGGGAGGGCAGACGTCGTTGTCGTATCTATCGTATGTATGAAATTTTCCCGCAAAAGCCAAATAGCGAAAATCATGTAGTCTATTAGGGCAAAAAGTTAGTATTTAATAAACTAAGTCGTAAGTACTAACTTATTTTTAGTGTGTTTAATAAAATTTAACCAATTTAATTTTTCTACTACTGTATAAATAAGAAAACTTTGTGGTCCTAGCAACGCGAATGATAACGAAAGAGAACCTTCGTGTTACCTGGTTGCTAAGCGTTGCTAGCTACGAAAGTAATATTTTTAACGCCTGGACAAAAAAGTAAGAGTAAAAAAAAAAGAAAATATGCTTGTGGGAAATATTAGGATTTATTTATAAAAAGTAACTAATTTATGACAAAATATTTAAAAACTAGGTTAGGTATTAACATTAAAAGTAATTGTGCAATTTGAGCAATTAGCAAAAGAAATTGGAGGAATAATACTTGAATTAACAAGTTTTAAATTTGTTGTTGAGGTATCGTTATCACCTTTAACTACGTTAATATTCATATTTTTCACTGTTACTTCATTAGAGGAAATATTGGTAGGAATTTCGTGTAAAATCTTCTTTGAAATTTCCACCTTATTACTATAGGATTCAGCAATATATCCCTCCGCAACAGAAGAAGACTTCCAACCTCCATGCTTTTTAAGTCCAAAATATCGACATCCGAAGCATTGGCAAGGAACGTAGTTGACGTTCTTCTAAAAGAATGGCCAGTGTATCTACTGATGTCTTCAAGCTTCAAAAACTTCGCAATTTCTTTAGGTACATTTGAAATAGTGTGCTTTCCAATTACTGATTAACACATTTACCTCTTTCATAACGATACAATAAACGCTCATCTAGAGCATTCCTTGGTCTCAGCTTAATATATTCCTGTAGAAATCTGACATAAGGAACTGAGCCTTCATCGTTGGTTACTACAAAGTTTCTTTTAACTTTATTTTTAGACTCCACTATTTTTACTATAGCCACGTCATTTCTTATTTCTACATCATTAGCTTCATTCTGTATATTTCGTCTGTCGGCATGCCCCAGCCACTCCCATAATGGCTATTACTTTCATTGCTAAGTAACTTTGATCAGGCGCGTTAAGTAAAAACTTTATGATTTCTTCTTTTTAAAAATTTTTGACTTTTTTGCCTCATAACCATCGTTTTTCCTTTTAATAAAAGCAACTAGTTTCTTGAACTCCGAAATATCTTGATTTTTGTTTACGGAAATTGTTAACTTGAGCATGGAATATACAGACCAGAGGGTTGGTGGTGATAAAGACTCGGATTTTTCTGAAAATACGCCAACATCAATTCTCGTCAATCCGCCCAATTTTTTGTAGCAAGCCATTCAGAAAACGATTTATATGTTTGATGGTACCTCTCTTTAGATTTGTCTGGCAGAAGTGAGGCACACGCAAGGTCAGCTGCCTTTTGGATGCCATTTTCATATTCATTTAACATTTTAAAATGGGAATGGATTTATACTAAATTAACAATAATTCAAAATCTGACAAGTGCTGATGACAGACAATGTCAACAATAAATGTGTTGTTATGGATTAATTTTTAACAGGTAAAATTTCAAAATCTCTGATATTTTTATTAAAACATGATGTTAATGATTATTAAATTATGCGATACATAGAACAGTAGCAGAAAAAATATAATACATTACACGATGCGAAAGGCCTTTCAAGTGTTCGGAGGTTTTAAATGGCCGAGGCGAAGCCGACTAACCACCTCACACCAAAAAGTAAACTTTCGCATCTTGTAATGTAAATAACTATTTTCCATTATAAATACTTTTCAATGATGGAAAATATTTGTTTTTTATTAGTTTTAAAAGTTAACATGGTAAGAAGTTCGGCATAATAAAATAAATATCCTTTCATATTTTGTATAGTCGGGTCTTGATTTTGCCTTCGAACTTCGGTCGAGAAACCCGTCCGAGTTTCGCAAGTTTTATAATCTTTTTCACTAAAGTTTTATTACTTTGTTCCAATATTTGGCAGGTTCTATGGCAAGTAGTTTATAAGTTTTTTTTATTAGTTCAAGGATGGTTGAGTTTTTAATCGAATATAATTGAAAAACATTTTTTTTGTATTGAGAACTTTTAAAATGCTTTAATATATATTTTAATAAGCGCAAGTTGGTAATATAAGTTTAGGCGAAGTTTTTGTCGTAGGAGAAATATTAAAAGCATCGAATTAATGTTTGTTTGCGAAAAATAATGCTTACTGGAACATTTTATTAGATAAAACAGGGGTTTAGTTGGTTAACTCAGTAATATTCCTACTATTTTTCCTAAACACTACTGGCAATAAATACATGATTTTTACAATACTGTATTTTACCTTAAAAGGAGCACTTTTATTTTAATATAGTAAAAAATTAAGGTAATTGTTTAGAATCGCACTTTTTTGGGATGTAAAATCAACATGATTATTTTTTTCTTTGAGTTGTCAAATATTTTTATTCTTCAAATTCATCAAAAATAGAATATTAAAAAAATCAAAAGTGTCAATTTTTCGATAAAAAAATAAAAAATCCAAAAATATCCATGTTTTTGATTTGTTTTTTAAAATTATTTGGAAAGTTGGATAAAGCACTATTTTTCATAATAAGCAGATTTCTGCAAAACAAGCGAAGCGTGTTCCGCAAAAGAATTTAAGTTATGAAAAATTGTGTTTCCCAACGCGTTCACACAATATTTTTTTATTTTGAGTATGATATGATTATTTTAATTTTTTTAATACATTTTGACATTTAAAGTGATACTTTTTAAAACCCATTGACGTTGTCAAATATCTTGCTTTTTATTACCAGTTGCAAAAAATTTTACTTTTCGTAACTAGTTATGAAAACTAAGATATTTGAACACGTCAATAAGTTTTCAAAAGTGTCACTTTAAATGTCAAAATTAGCAAAAAAATAATTTCTTCGCTTCTTCGTACTAGTAATTTAAACTTATGTTAAGAAAAGCACATTAAAAAAAGCTTAAATGATTTTAGATAGCAACTAACAATGGATATCTAGGATTTTTTTTTGTAAATCTATAATATACCTTTTTTACAATTGTATACTAAAAAGGTTTAATAATAGTAAGTTATTAATCTCTAGTTGATCGCTCAGAATAAACTGTGTTTTAAATTTTATTGATTTTTAAGAATTATAAAGGGACGGTTTTTTACCCTCATTAGCCAAATGAAGGATTTTGTAATTATCATTAAAAGGTGACTATGTCCCATTAAATTTTAAGCATAAGTAGATTTTTCTTTTTTAACACAAACTTTTCTTTGCTCATAAGTCCATTATACAAAAAAAAATATTTGTTTAAAAACACTAATTTTATTGAGACTGTTTGTAAATATACAAGATGTCTCAAAAACAAAGTTTTAATTGTCATGTAAGTTTTGTTAAATGGAGAATGGAAGGCCATGTGTATTTTGCCAAATTTTAAATCTACATCAAAAATGTATAATACCCTATACATCAGTTACAGTTATTGGTGGTTTCTGAGATAATGACTTGGAATGATTATATCATTTAATTTAATTACTCTTAAAACAATTAAATACAACTTGCCCATCATTCTCGGTCTGACAGAGTTCGTATCTTTTTACTTCTTTCGAAATAGCTCTACGAGCAGGCGTAAGTTTGTTTTTTAAATAATACAAATTTCGTGACCTTTTTGCATTAAATATCCTTACAAGTAAAAATCTAGCGGTGTTAAATCAGATAAATGGACTGACCACCTGACAGGACCTTTGTTTCCGATCCAGTACCTTTCAAATTTAGGAAATTAGATATCATCTATGATTCTAATCATCATAAGTTAATATCTTAAAAATCAGAAATACCTGATGTTTAGTGTAATACTTTTTTGATGTAGAATACTTGGGAATAGAAACTTTGTGTTTGAGACACCTTGTATATTTACCATTACTGTCAATAAAATTAGTATTTTCAAACAAACGTTTTTTATTTTAGGTTTTTTTGTATTATGTACAGGAGTGAAGTTATTTTGGGTATAAATAATGTTGGGATTTGGGTTAATAATGCAGATCAGTAGAGGGTCCTAACATAATATCGGCTAGTTTTTCTAAGTAAAATTTCCTGGTTCATGAAACACCATAACAGTTGCGGAGAAGGGATTGACCATTCTAATTTTCCCATTTGTACAAAATCGTACCCCTTTGTAATTTTATGGTATCAAAATGTTATTTTGAATGACACTGTTTAGTTAGTATTTTGGTAAGAAAATGTTTACCTTTAAGTTAGCTATTAAAACATTTTTGCCACAGTATTTCTACGCTACAAGTGAATAGAGGGTTATTTTATTCCATGGTTGGTAAATTTTCTCAATAACTTAACTCAATATTTTGGTAAATACACTAGGAGATGCATTATTTGTTTACTGATTTTTAGATCTCTATAAATTTTTTAATTTCTCTGCAGCATGCGTGCACCTTAATTTAGCAAATCAAGGTATTGTTTAAGTCTGTAAAAATGTTAGCACTTAACAACTACATTATAAATTTTGATAATTTTGCGTGCCATGTAGTTTAGCAGGAATGGTTAAACAGGTGTGTTGGGTTTGCATAATACTAAGATTTTTATCTATAAAGTATTTCTATTGCTTTTGTAGAAATTAAAAGTTCAAATTAGACCTTGCTTTATCCAACCTCCTAAAACAGTATGCGTCTTTCTACACAAAACATTCTTCTTCACTTTAACATAACAAGGTACTTAGTCTCTTTAATTCTTAAACTGATCGTAAAATTGGGGTATTTTCCAGGGCCTAAGTAATCAAAAACGTGTTTTTTTAATGTTTCACCTTTGGTGATTTAATGCTACACATTCGCAATGTGTTTGTTTTGCGGCTTTGTTAGATTTGACGCGAAACTACACCATTTATCTACTTCTTAAGGTAATACTTTTTTAGAAAATATCTTAAGTGTGTTTTTCAAGTTCTTTTTTGGTGAAAATGGGTAAATATGGGATAAATCGCTACAAATCTATTTTCCTAAAGCTATAGCGTCTTTTTTCATTTTCTAAGTATCTGGTTTCCTTTACTATAAAAACATTATCAAAGACAAGTTACATCCGACAAGCGCGCTTCTATTTTACTGCTAATTAAAAAGATACTTTCTTCCCTAAAGGGTGATTAGAAAATAAAGTCTTTTAATTATTTTGTAGAAAAAAAAAACTAAAATAATTTAAAATCGCAAGCTCACTGACAAATTTTATATCCTCTTTCCTATCGTTTTTAACTAGATTATCGATCAATCTGGCAACTCAATCTCTGCTGCTGAAACTTAAAGCTTAAGGCGGCTTCTTTATAAAAGTTTTAGACTAATTGCATTAAAGGGTTATTGCATTCTTAAAAGCAATATGTATACAATGGTGTCACCGTTTGAATCGACATCATTTAAGATTTTTTTTTATTAATAGACTTACAGCAAACTGGACTTTCAGATTGGGATTTACTTTAAAGTAGACTAAAAATTGTCGCTAAATGTCATTCGTTACCTGTAAATATTTGACATTTTCTATAAAAAAATGCGGAAATAACATTTTTCCAATTTTGACATTTAAAGTGACACTTTTTAAAACTTATTTATGTTGTCAAATATCTTAGGTTAGGATTATGCAGAAAAATCAAATTAAGTTAAAATAAGTTAAAGTAACACATGAAAAGATAAATATTATGTAATCAAATGATTTCAATTATACACATAAATTAAAAATTAAGTTAAGTTAAGTTAAGAAGATAATCAACTTTTATCTTTCTTAACTTATTTTAATTTTTTAACCTTAACATAAAATAAAATAAACGTTTCCCTTTTAAAATTATTTAACTCCCACACAATGACATCATAAAATAGGCTAACAGAAACTCGTCTTTCCGATGCATTATGAAAAAATATAACAAAATTATATATTTTTTATACTAATATTTGTTTAGGAAGTTAACAAATTTCCCCATAGCTGCCAGAGAGTGCACCGATAAAATAGAAATCACAAAAATCACAAAAACTCTTTTAACATTGATTTGCTCTACGGACGCTTAATTTTTTTATTATTTTTAAAATTATTTGCATGTTTTTACACAAATCTATTAATTTATATTTACTTAATTTTTGTTAACTTAACTTAACTTAATTTTTTGCATAATCCTACCTTTAGTTTTCATAACTCGTTACGAAAAGTAAAATTTTTCGCAACTGGTGACAAAAAGGAGGATATTTGAGAACGTCAATGAGTTTTAAAAAGTGTAATTTTAAATGTCAAAATTAGTATAAATTAAAAAGAATCATATCATATTCAAAATTAGAAATAATATTGTGTGAAACGCTATTTTTCATAACTCACATTCGCTTCGCTCGTTCCACAGAAATCTGCTCGTTACGAAAAATAGTGGGAAAAACTGGTTGCACAAATAACTATTTTGGTCGAAATTTTAAAAAATGTCATTTGAAAAAGCTGTTTCTTTTGCAATATTATGACCATTTACAAAATTTTATTAATCTAGGCCAAAATTGATTTTATTTTTGATTATACATTTACTTCTTTAAAAATATGTAGTGCAGTTTAGAGCTTTGATATTATATTTATTATTTAGAACGTTATTTAAAAAAGGTAAATTTTGTTTAAACAAATAAAAAAATACATATTTATTTGCTTTGAAATAATTCCTTTAGTAAAACATGAATTAAAACAAGACAATACTTTTATATTGTGCAGAAAGTTCATATTTATTATTCTTTAAAGATTTGCCGTAAAGTCCGGTCAACATTGGCAGCTGGTATTTTGGCAACCAATCGACGCGATGGATGGATTGACGATTTTAATACATTAAAAGAAGCATCTTAACAAGATCTTGCACCCTATATTTAATAAAATTTTTATCGAAAATTTGTAGAAAGAGAGTTTATTTGTTTATAAGCAAAACAATTTTAACTTTAAATAAAAAAATGCTGCTAATTCCCAAATGATCCAATTTGCAATAAAAAATTTAAAAGTTTGAAATATCTACTATATGGAAAAAGTAAATCAAATGTCTAAATTTGAAACACTATCAATTTTTTAAAACAAAATTGAGTTGCAAAATTATTATGCAAAAACTATCAAACCGAATATAACGTTATTCAATATTATTTTTTATTATATCATGATGTTCTTTTTTCGCCAAATCTAAAGGATCGAAAATAAGTTATGCAAAAAACTATTCTTTTTTGTCTAATATTATCTTGTACAAAAGTTAATTTGGAAATATTTTTATTTAATTTTTTTTATAACTATATCTAAAAAGTAATAAGCAATTAAAGTAGATAGATCTTTTTTTAAATCTGAAAATTCTTGTTACATACATCTTTCTGAAAGGTCTCCAGCAAAAATATGTGTTAATCTCTTAGATTCAACCAAAAACATATAAGGATTGATCTACTTGTTGAAATTTTAAAAAGGCACTAAAAATGCAGAATTCCAGTTTAAAAGAAAAAAAGATTCACAAGGTTTTTTACGTAATCTAAAATTTTAAGGGGGGTGATTTTAACGAAAAAAAGTTCCTATTAACTTAAAATGCAGGGTATTTTATTTTATTTTTCTTTTCGGTTTTTTGTAATTTTCAGAAAAGCGAAATGACGTTATTTTCTTAAACTTTTAACAGTCACAAGGTTTATTAGGTTTACCATGGTAATAATTATTATCCATTGGGGCTATACCATATTACTAATTATTTTTTAAACAACCTATGTGCATTTCTAAAATAAATTTATTTTTTATACTCGTCTAGAGATACCCCGGCTCACGAGCTTCTTGGCAGTTTTGACACATGAAACATGCTTTATTATACAGATACTTGGCGCGTTATTTAAAAAGTAGGCTCTTTCTAAATAATGCATTTAATGTAAAAAAGCAAATCACGGGTTTTCTAATACGTCTTTGCATTTTTACGTCTAATATATAATTGAGGAAAATAAAAAGCCGCTTTGCTAACCAGAACTAACCATGACCGACTTAAACTTGGGGCTTTTGAATTTATCTAAATTATCCCTACATAGAAGTTATTAATTTTTTTTTATAATTTTTGATATGGAAGAAGTTATATATTTTTTTAAAGTGTAATTATATATCCCCAGGTTTTTTTCAAATACGTTGTTAAAATTTTGTTCATAACTTCTACAAATAATTTAGACAAATTCAAAAGCCCCAAGATCTAGTCGGTCATGGTTAGTTCCGGTTAACACAGCGGCTTTTTATTTTCCCCGATTAATTTCAGACGTAATAATGCGGGGACGTATTTAAGAAGACCCTAAATTATTACATTAAAATGTAATTTTTTAGCCGAGTTCCTGCATAATAAAGCGTTTTATGTGTCAACACTGTCGAGTATTTTTTTATAGATTTTTAATAAAATATCTTTTTTTTTTCTAAATTAAGCTGCAACTGAAAAAATACTAGGATAATTTTTATGTCAGGTATTCAAGAAAGATAAAAAAACAAGTTTAAAAATTTAAAAATATCAGTGGCCTCCACGTATCTTTAAAAATAATACTACTCTAGTGTCTAGAAGCACGCCCCTGGATAATTGATTACATTTTTATTTTTTACACTAAAACACTAACCAACGTTTAAAGTTTTAGAAAATAAAGGCATTTCGACTTTCCTATAATTACCAAAAACCGAAAAAAAATTCTACCCCTATTTTAAATATGAATGCATTTTTTGACATGACATCACTCTTTTACATATTTTAGATTACTTAGGTAATACCCAAACATGTTTTTGTTGCCTTTATTTTTTTAGGTAATATTTGTGCAATAAAGTTTTACTAAATATATTGACTTTAAATAAGTCATACTGTACAAAAAACAACACAATTAGAAAAATAATAGTTTCATGTATTTTTTCTAAAATATACAGACTAAAAACTTTTATCATGTCAGTTTGGCTTTTTTAAACGAATCCAATGTTTTGTAAATGCAATCAGGTTAAAACTTCAAGGTAGCCCGCTTTTAGCGTAAAGTTCTGGAGGCAGAGTTGCTGATCGATAATCCAGTTAAAAATAATAGGAAAAAGGATATAAAATTAGAAAGTTACTTTTAGATTTTAAATTTAATGCATTTTATTTTGCGAGCCATACCAAGATTTTTATTAATTTAATGCTGTGGATAGGAATATTAAGTTTAAAATAAATAAAAAAACATACGTTACAAAAAAATATCGCTTAAAAAGAGTGTCACTAATGAAGTCCGTGTCAAATATGATTTTCTTTTATTATTGATTTTTTTACTTTGTTTGAGTAGTTTTCTTGTTTTTTGATGACCCTTATGAAGCTTTTCCCATGTCTTATTCTACTTGATGTCTCAGTTTCCTCATGTTCGTTTTGGATCCATTCCCGGTTTGCTCTCGTACTGTATTTTTCACTCCAAGGGCAGGTTCTGTCCCAAAATGGTGTGGATGATCCCTGTCTCGCTAGTCATCCGGTTTTTTCATTGCCTTCTATTTGAATGTCCTGGTACCCGAGAGAGTTACTCTGTTGCGTTCTCCCGGACTTCCAGATCGTTTTGGCATTCCATGTGCAGTTGACGTTTACCTTGGGATAATAGTGCCCTAGTGACTCCTAGCAGTCTGTTATTATGCAGTTATTTTCCCTTGTTTTTTAGCTAAGACCACCTGTTATTTTTCTTTTGCACAGTGCAGTAAAGCATATATTTTTTTTGTTTAAAAATACAGAACTCAGTGTGTCCTGACGATGAAATGTGCAGAATTGTGAATTCCTCATTTCACAGTACACGCCCGCTCAAGTTTCCTGCTGATATTGCAAGTTTTGTACCTATTGTATTTGCAACCTCAGTTTTGAAATAAATGCATCAAATTATTGTGAAGTGTTATTTTTGGCAATGCCCCATCAGAATTGTTTTTCGTTAATATAGTTTAAAAAACAAGTTAACACATTTAAATTACCTGCAGAATATAAATTTTGTAATTTTCTCGTGTTGAATGTAAAAGAACATACAAAATTAATAAATTATTTAATTGGTTGGTTACATTACAGTTAAAAAACTCATTTTAAAGCAAAGGTTGAGATTTACAATTCAATTAAAAAAAAAAAATTAAAAACCTGTCTCTTTTAATTTTTACAAAATTTTTAATTTTAAGTTTACACATCGACTTAAAATTTGATTCTAAACAGGTTATTGAAATCACTTTTTTAGATATTATGCCAACTAGCTTCACTTTTTGATATTTGATATTAAATTTTTAAAATTATATCCCCAACCGACGCTCATGAGCTGAAAGTCAATATCGTTTTTTAGATTACTAAATAAGCAGAGGCGATTGCCGCCAAAAGTTTTTTTAACAGTTCTTAAAATATTTCAGTCTATGTTAATTTTACAATTTAATAAGTAATAAGTATAATATACGTAAAAACCGTAATAGCTGGACGAAATTTATTAATGGTTTAGGTTTGGGTTAAAGAAATGCTCACATATTACTTTCGATTAAACTGGAAGTTAACTTAAACAACTGGATTAGCAGAAACCAAGGTCAAAAACCTTAAATAATCTTTTAAGGGTTCCGTAACTAAAAGAAAATACGGAACGCTCCTAAGATCATTTCTACTCCCGTTCATCGGCCTGTAATAAACGCTTTTTTTGAAAAAAAAAATGATTCAATAAACTTAAATTTAGTCGATCGACTATTTTTCCATAAAGTTAAGGTTAAACTATAATTTATTTCTACCTCAAACTATTAGCCAAATTTAAAGCAAGGTAAATTGTAATTTTTTATTATCAAAAACTACTAACTTGACTTTAAGTTAAAAGCAAAGTTACTAGTGAACTACTATGTTAATAAAGGGTTTTTTAATAAGAATGATATGATTTTGTAATGATGTAGTAAACATGGTAATAAAGTTACACCTGCCACTAGTTGTCATTTATGTTCAGTAAACTCTAACAATTTATGATGGCTATATACTCGCTCCAAGAACGTCTGGTTATTGTCCAAAAATTTTACGAAAATGGTCGTTCTTTTGTAAATACTTTTCGCGCACTTCGCGGAAACTTCGGTCTAAATAATCGCCCTTCTGTGCTTGACATTGGTCGCATCGTTTAGAAATTTGAAAGTAATTTTCCTCTTCACGATGTAAAAACTCCAGTAAGACGCCGAAATTCCAGAACTGTTGAAAATGTTGCTGCTGTAAAGGATAGTGTTGCACAAGATCCAAATTTATCAATTCCTTGTCGTGCTCGAGAGTAAGGACTTAAAAAAACAACAGCTTGGTGAATTTTGCAAACAGATTTAAATTTACACCCGTATAAGATTGTTTAACCGAAGAACTTAAGCCACTGGACCATCGTCGGCGCCGCGAATTTGTTGCTTGGAGTTTAGAACGACTTGAACGGGATCACAGTTTTGCCGAAAAAAATATCTTTTTAGATAAAGCTCATTTTTAGTTAAGTGGATACGTTAATAAGCAAAATTGCCGCTTCTTTCTAAAACAATCCACAACAGATTCACGAGAAGCCTTTGCATCCCCTAAAGGTAACTGTATGGTGTGGTTTATGGTGGTATCGTTGCACCATTTTTTTGGTGAACGATATCGACATATGTTGACAAATTTTTATGGCCAAATTTGGATGCGCTTGATTTAGAACATTTGTGGTTCCAGCAAGATGGCGCTACAAGTCACACTGCTCATGAACGTGTCGCCAAACTGCAAAAAAAGTTTAGTGAAAGGATAATGTAAATGCAAATGTTGCTTGTCCACCAAAAAGCTGTAATTTAACTCCTTTTTGTGGGGTTATTTAAAATATAAGGTTTATGCAAACAGGTCACAAACCCTTGATGCTTTGAGATTAAACATTGAACGCTGCATTCCTGAGATTACGCCCGATTTAATGCACAAAGTCTTCGAAAATTGGATTCGTCGAATTCACTCGTGTACATGAAGCCAAGGTAGACATTTAAACGACGTGCTATTCAAAACATAAATGTTTTCGATTGTACTTCACAAAAATATAAAAGTGTGGTTATATCTGAAATCATTTCTATTTTATTTAATTTTAAAATCATATCTTCTTATTGGAAACCCCTTTACTAGTGTGACCAGAACCACTAACCTTTTAAAAAAATAAAAAATGAGCCAAATCATTAAAACCTTACATAAAAATATACAGATCTTGGAGCACACCGTATACTTTAGCTCTTATTGAGTTACTGCAACTTTAACAATTTAACAATATACTCACGTATTTCGTTAAAGTAGAACGGAAATTCCCCAGTGACCGAACAGTTTAGTCGGGATTTCAGGAAGGACGTCCATCGGTTCCTGAATCGGTGCGGGCCCCCTCTGTCGTTTTTGCAGACGCGAGCCACACGAGAATACACTGCCTGAAATGACAAAAAATAGGCGTTAAAGTGGGTTGACACTTCTTAGAGCTATAGGGAATATTGTTGCCTTTATTATTCTCTTAATGGCAATGGAACTACGACAACAAAAGATACGTATAACAAAAGAAAGTTTTTCAAACAAAAATCATTTAATAAGGCAAATTTTTTGGGTTTTTCGTTATCCCTTTAAAATAAGACAAATATTTAAAAAATTAGATTTTCCAATCAGTAGTTATGTTAATTAATCCTATAAATTCTCCTAGGTAAAGTCGGGATTATACCTATTTGTAAAAACGTCTTTTTTTATATCTTTGTTTAGTATTTTGAAACAGCGGTGATAACAAACTTTAAAAAAAAATTGTTTTCCAATGATTATTCCTTTTTTATATTTTTGGTTATGTGAAGTATCTGTCACTGTCAATCAAAAACATTGATGTTTCAACTTGTTGTGGAAAGTTATTTTAAAAACTTTAAAATTATGCCGAGAAAAAGATATAAAAGGTATAAAGGACAATCGCAGCTAATAATAATCTTAAATATCTTGCAACTGCAAAAGAAACAAGTTCGAAACGCACTTTAAATTAAGGATGTTATACATTGACCCGCAGATGCAAAAAATTAAGCCCAACAACGATCGCAAATATAAAAAAAGGGATAAAATCAGACCAGGATTACGCCTCCAGGGTCTAGTGCCTTTAGGTACCATCAATTTTTATTTTTTTTAATTTTCACATAAAGTCTACCTCTCTTCTCTAGAGTAGTTTTCGATAAAAAATTTATTGGATGAATTAGTTTTTAATTCTATTCTCTCTAAACTCCCCTTGATGATAAGAAACGTCATGAAAATATTTTTGAGGTTAAATTTAAATATTTATATGAAAGCGTGCAGTGTTGCCAAATCAGAGTTTGTTTCGGTAACTGTCTCGAAAGTTGCCTCCACTTCGATTTTGACCAAATTTGGTATACGGGGTTTTTTGGGGCGCTGATCACGAATCTAAAACAATTTTTTTTGGCAACGTTTCGTTTTCAGATATTCATCATAAAGTTGAAAATTAAACTAACCCCATTTTTACCATTCCTCCTTCTTTTTGCACAAAATATTTGATTTATACACATAATTGGTATACAATATTTTATAAATTACTTTTAAAATTTTGTTTAAATATTTATTTTACACCTTTTTTCCATTTAATTGCAAACCTCCACTTTCACACGCCGCTTACGCCGCAACCATATATACACTAGGAATTTGACATTAAAACTTGACAATTTAAAAAAAAAAAAAAAAAAAAAACAAATGTTTACAGGTGTTTATAAATTATTGGGCGCCAATTTAGTGCAAAAAACCTTCGTATCCAAAATTTTTTGGAAAAAATCAAAAGGGAGGCAACTTTCGAGAAAATTTCCCCGGTTTCTTTTCTAATATGTCTTTTTTTTTTTTTCACGTCTAAAATATAATTGGGGATAATAAAACGCCGCTTTGCTAACCAGAACTAACCATAACCGACCTTCTAGACAAATTCAAAAGCCCTTAGTTATGGTCGGTCATGGTTATTTTTTGGTTATTAAAAAGGGGTTTTTTTTATTTTTCCAATTATTTTTATACAAAAAAATTGGGGCCGACCCAAATTTATTAAATCCCGCAAAACTGTTGATACTTATTTTGAATTTAAAAGTGACAAATGTCAATGTCAATATAAAAACGTATTTGTATGCATTTAAATACGAAAAAAAAAAAATTTTAAAATCATTTTTTAACTAGAAAAATATTAACCATTCAAAGATCTTTTTTTTTGTAAATCATATTTTTAAAAGGTAAGCTTAATTAAAATCGAATTTAAGTATAAATTCGTTGGTACCTAAAAGGCACCAGACCCCGCCTCCAGTATGCTTTTCAAGCAAAAGACCGCAAAAAGGCAAAATTACAACATATTTGAAAAATATAATTCGGGACACAGTTCATTATATGTACGCCAGAAAAGAATATGTAGGATTGCCAACAATAAGACAAAAGTTCAGGAAAGAAATTGAATATTTTGAGTTTTTTATCGACTTCTTAACAGGATGGATTAAAAATACAGGATGTTTTAATAACATGAAAAAAGGGGGAATTTTTGGACCCATTAAAGGGGAAAAATTCATATGAATGTATGTCCTAAATGTCTTATCTTTTGAGATACAGGGTTTAAAATTTTTTAAAATTTTTTTTTTTTTTTATTGTCATTTTCATACCACTTTAAATATTTTTATGAAAATTGGTGTACGGGGGGTTTAAAGAGCTTTTTTTTTAAACCTTTTTTTTTTTTTTTCTAACAGTGGCGTCCGTACTGGACTTTGACTAGCTATTTTTTTGAAGGAAAAAGTAGTTCGCCACTGCTTTCTCTTAAAATAAAAATTATTTTTGGAGCCCCCGGTCAATTTAAAACAAATTTGGTTATTTGATTTTTTTTTCGTACGACTCATCTTTTTCCCATAAAAAAAAAATAAATTTACTTATTTGCATCTCATTAACCCATTACGAGAAAAAAAACGATTTATGTAACTTTGAACAATAATTTATTTAATAAGATAACTTTTAACTGTTGTAAATAAAAAAATGTTTCTTATGTCGAAAAATGCTCTTTAATGCATAAACGCCGTAAACCAATTTTCATAAAAATATTTAAAGTGGTATGAAAATGACAATAAAAAAATATTTTTTTCTTAAAATTTTAACACCCTGTATCTTAAAAGATAAGACGTTTAGGACATACATTCATATGAAGTGTTTTTCTTAAAATGGGTTTAAAAATCACCCCCTTAAATATTAGCATGTTATTAAAAAACACCCAATATAGGCTACAAGTGAAAAAAATCAAATATTTGATGGACTTGCCAGATATTGATCATAAAAGAATTAATTTTTGGTAATTGTCTCGAAAGTTGCCTTCACTCCGACTTTGACCAAATTTAGTATACGGGGGGTTTTCTGGGGCGCTGATCACACATCTAAAAACATTTTTTTTGGCAACGTTTTGTTTTCGAGATATTTCATCATCATATTTAAAAATCAAAGTAACCTTATTTACACTATTCCTCCTTCTTTTTGCACAGAATTTTACACACTAAACTGGCATACAATATTTTATAAACACCTTTTAAAGACTTTTTTTTTATTTACTTTACATCTTTTTTTTTCCATTTAATTGTAAACCTCTATTTTCAAACGCCGCAACTATTTTACACTAGGGATTTTATCAGCAAATGGCCGTGATCTTTGACATTAAAAGTTCGCAATTTAATGGAAAAAAGGTGGAAATAAATAAAAAACAAATTTTTATAAGGTCTTTTGAAATATTGTGTGCCAATTTAGTGTAAAAATGATAAATTGTGTACAAAAAGAAGGGGGAATATAGTGAAAATGAGTTTAGTTTGATTTCCAACTTTGATGACGAATATCTCGAAAACGAAACGTTGCAAAAAAAAAATTGTTTTTAGATTCGTGATCAGGGGCCCCAAAAAATCCCCGTACACCAAATTTGGTCAAAATCGGAGTGAAGGCAACTTTCGAGACAATTACCCAATTGTTTAAGGGATTATATCAAAAATATAAATTTAGGTCCGGAAGGTTTTACTCAAGTTTTCATTGACGAAACGTCGATCTTAAGCAAGGGATCATTTCGTAGTTGCTGACAAGGTGACACCAAGCACTTGTTTCTCTTCTAGTTTAGAAAAAGGCAATATATTTACAATTATTAGCTGCGTTTGTTCATTATTCATGATTAATCATAATAATTGTTAACTGTTATTAAGTTTGTTAATGAATAAATACTAAAAGATTATTTTAATTTTTTAAGATGAAAAGTGTATAGACGAATGTAAAAATTATAATGTACTGCTACGTATAAAAAACATAACAGTCTATTAATTTTTGAAAGCGATAGTAAATTTGGTATAATTTCGACTATAAAATATTAAAAGTCAAATAAAAATTAAGGAAATTAAAAAACAAAATTTTTAAAAATAGCTTTATAAAATTAATTTCTTATTAATTATAATATTTTTTAAACAAAATAATTTACAAAACCCTATTTTTAAATATGTTTTACCACAAAAGAAATTAATAAAAGACAAAAACATCGAAATATTTCTGAAAAAAAAAACAGTAATTTTCCTCTAAACAATACATACCTTTCCACAATTTATGTATTCTACGGCTGTTTCTCTAAAGAAAAAATACACAAAATCGCCTTGAGTCATTGATCCAACAAAGTCGGGTGCTGAAAAAAATATTTTTATTTTAATTTATTAATATTTTAGTTTTCCAATTAATATTCTATTAAATTTTCGCAAATTAAATATTGTATTGTCTTAAATCAAATATTAAAATATGTCTATAATATTCTGTTGGTACAGGAAAATTAAAAATAAGAATTTTAAAACAAAAACAATTTAGTGTTAAAAGTATATCCTTTTTTTAAAACCCCTTAAGCTATATTTTTGTATTTAAAAAATGTTAGAAAGTAGAAGATAAACTTAAAAAAAACACTTTCAGCTTTAAATATGACAGCCTGCATGTTTTTATTGCCCCAGATAGGGTAAACAATTTTAATATATCAGTTATCAAGGGTTTTTGCCCAAATAACGATAAATTTTTAAATTAACATAGGGTGCTAAAGGAAGAAAGATAATACTTAAAATAATTAAAATTACAAACTTATTTTTTTTTTAATAATATTAAATTTACTAAAATTTTAATCTTTTATATAGAGGATATACCAGAATCAAAATAGTAATTTGTTAAATAATATCTAAAAATTAAATTAGAAAACCTTTTTGCTAAAGATATAAATTAACGGAAAAAATCCCATGATTCCTAATTTAGAGCTGTCGAGCGTGGTGAGTTATAGACAGAAAAACTTCGACTGTGGTGAATTATGAACAAAAAGGTCTACCTAATTTTTTCGAATGAATGAATTAGACGGTTTAAATTACGACTATCCAGAAAAATTAAGAAACAGAAAGTTACTAGGAGGGTATGTATTAAATGGAAGATGTATATACCCTTTTTGCTTTATATATAGGGTGTTCGAAAAAATTTTTATTGAAAAAATAATTAAAAAAAATTTTATAAATAGGGGCCAAAAATGCTTAGTTTTAAGATAAGAGTGTTAAACTTTGTTAAAAAAAATTTTTCTTAATTATTTTAGCTACCTGTGGCCGATTTTCTTGAAATTTGTCGGTATTATTTTTATTAATAAGGGCCTAATTTAGGGGCTCATTAAATTAAAATTATTAGGTCCAGTGGTGGCCCAGGGGACACCTTATTAAAAAATTTTAAAAAAGGCAATGTACGCAACGGATTTTTAAGTTTTTTATATTTTTTTAGGGTTAGGCAACTAAAAATACAGATTTTTTTTTTTTAATATTTTTTGTTTGCTTTGTTTTTGGGAAAAAAATTAAAACCAATTTATTGCAAGTCCCTGAACCTATTTATAGTTAACTTTAGTTGCAAATAAAAATTTAATTTCTTAAAGTTTTTTAATTGAGGCCCAGAGGCTTGCAATAAATTAGTTTTAATTTTTTTTTCTTAAAAACGAAGCAAAAAGGGAAAAAAAATCTACAGACAAAAAAGTTGTATTTAAAGTTGCTTAATCAAAAAAAAAAAAAAAAAAAAAACAAAAAAGTCAGTGGCGTACATTTTTCACAATCATTTTTAAAAGGTGTCCCCTGGGCGACACTGGACCTTTTAATTTAATTGGCCCAAATTGAACAAATTTTAAGAAAATCGGCAACAGAGTATTTAGGATAAATACAAAAAAAAAATTAATGTAATATCCTGTATCTTAGAAACTATGCATTTCCAGACCTATATTAATTAAAAAACTTTTTTTTTTTTTTTCGATGATGAATTAACTCCGAAATATGACGGGCATTTTTCGAACACCCTTTTTTTAAAGTTAAATTTTTTCAGGGAGGTCAATAAGTATACTAAACGCAAAACAATTTCCCCCTGCACGTCATATGTTTTTTTTGACGTGGATGTTGCCAGCGTTTTTAGATAGTGATAAAAATACTGAGGATGTAAAAATTTTTTTTTTAAAAAAATATTATTTTTTAAAAAAAAAATATTTTTTTTACTCCTTAATCAAACGAAATTTAAAAAAATTTAAAATTTATTTGGCTACATGTCTTAGTCATATTTTTTTTTTATTCCATTACAAACTATTACACAATAATTACGCCAGTTAGCATATAGAACGTGTCGATATATCCGAAAACTAATATACACTCTAATATTCCGTTTCCTAAGCCACCCTGTAATTCTGATTTGAAAAACAAGCGCAGGTCAATGCAGATATCTCTTCCACAAGACTTTAAAGTAATCTTTGGGGTTTGGGGGTGAAAAAAATTTCCACTTTTAATGCCTCCAAAACACAGTCATGTTCGCTGTCGCGAAAAAATTCTGCCAATGCTTATTCGTTATATACGAGTGGCCAAGTTCTGCAGAACAAAGAATTATTTAACCTTTTTTGGTGTTACTTTCGAGAATAATCTTAACTGACACAAACACATTACATACATAGCCCAGCAGCTTCAAGAAATCTTGGGGTTTTTTTTTTGAGCCAGAAAAAAATTTTCTCCTTCTAATCTGTATACA